>BTHU01000001.1:6014625-6217125 GCA_036184795.1 Tokudaia tokunoshimensis
TCCGGAAAAAAAAATGAGAAGGATAGAGAAAGGAGAGACTAGAGGAGGCAGCTCAGCAGCTAAAAGCACTTAATGCTCTTCCAGATGACCCCATCAGTCCCCAGCACTCATGTGATGGAATTCCAGTTCCCGGGGATCCAGCGCCCTCTTGTAGCCTCACCAGGAACTGCATGCACATGGTGAACAAGCACAGGCAGACAAAACATTCATACACATAAAGTAAAATAAGTGTAAGTCTTTTTTTAAAGTATTTTTTAAGTAAAAATGGGAAAATAAAGAAATCCATTTTGAGATTTTATGAATGACAGCAAAGTCCAGCCTTTCCCTCATCCTCTTCTCATAGGGCCTCCCCACAGCGTCGTGGACCAGGGAAGAAACCCATTAGCTCCTGGTAAATTAGGAGCATGCCAGCATCCATATGCAGAGTAGAGGGACAGTTTGTGGCTTCAGAGAGGCGTGTGTAAGTAAACGTGAAGCCTACTGTATTGAGGTTGATCAATATAGGCCACCCATCGCTGTCACCCAGCTGGTTTGCTTACAGGAGTCACACAGTGGGTGACAGTCACAGACTTTGATGGACTCCGACACAGATGAGAAATCTGGCTTCTCAAGACAAGAGAAGCAAAGGAGGGAGAGACAGTGAAGTTAGCAGACAGGGACGGGCTCAGGGCATCTCTGACAGGTCAAGCTAAGGAGGAAAATTAGAAAGGAAAGTCACTCGGCCACCATGTGGGATGGAGTTGGCTGGGACAGCTGGAAGAAATATCACCCAGCCAGATCCCTGGCCTGGGTTGTGATACATGCATGCAGAGGGTTATCAATAACCCTGCATGATTAATGCTAATGATTTATGTTAATTTTGCCATAAGCTTTATTTGTGCCCGGTGTTGAGTTTAAAGATGTCAAATCATTTCTTAGGAGGGTGTTAGAGATTTTTAAAAGCCAAATCTGAACTATAAGGGCTGACATGCCATATATCATGACTCCACACTCTTTGAGTCCAGGGTCACCATTCCCCTTGTAATTGCCTCTCGTCCAGCAATGAGTTCTTGGAACCAGGCCCCACGTGGGAGTTTGGGCGGCTACAGGAGCATGCAGGGCCCCTTCTTTGGTTGGAGAAAGAGGCACAGACTTCAGAGCGTACAAGAAAGCTGCAAATGGCTGATGATCCTACAACCTCTCTACACACACATGAGGTGATGCTTGTTTGCCTGGTGTTATCCTGAGGGTGGAGGGGAGGTACATGATAGTCACACCTCTTCTGCAGCCTCAGTTTCCCTTCTGTGAAATCAGTGGTAAGGGAGAGCCTCAGCTTACTTCACAAAAAAAGTTGGGAGGTCCAAATTTTATCACTCTATGGAAAAGCTTTGTTCTCCAAATACACACTAGATTGCATTCCCGGGGGGTGCTTTGAACACGCACTACTTCCACAGAATGCAGTCATGGGGGCAAAGAGCAGAGAACGGATCTGACCTTCAGGTCGTCAGCTTACCTATTACTTCAGGAAACCCTGTTCCTACCCTGTCTCTAGTCATGGATCCCAGAAGTCCCTTAGATGCCACCTTTACTCACCTCTCATGCACCAACACAGGGGCGGTTAAGCCTATGCTGTGTGTCAGAGTCTGCAAAGAGTGAGAATGGTGGGGGCAAGCACCAACTTAAACCTAGCTAACACTGAACCCAATTACCGGACATAGCATCTACCTACATGTGCACCCACCTTGCAGGGCATCTCAGACAGGCAGGTACTGAAACAATAAAAAGAGAGTTGGCTTGATGCAGTCACCAGCATGTACTACCCTAAATATATCTGGGAATTGGAGAGGTTCTAGGAACATCAGCCTCGTGCGTCTGCCCTGTATGTCTCTCACTCCTGGCACAGAACCCCATTGGTGCTATCTAGCAACCTCTACTGACCTGTGTCGCCCAAACTCCCCACTTTGGCTCCAGTAATCAGAGTTCCAGCAGTGTTGCCACCTGTAAATCAGTTACCCAGTTTTCTAGTTTCAAATGGACCTCTTCCCGCTCTCCCCAACAAAGTCCAGATCCAAGGCGGAAACCCAACCCACGAGGCCTAGTCCATCCCATCCTCCCCCTTCATAGCTGTATCTCTTACTAGAAATCTATTATCTGTAGCTTAAAATCAACCATCTCTCTATGGGTTTGGATCTGCTTTCTTGGTTTCCTGGGACAGAGCTCCACAGAAACCAGCCTAGTCCAGGCTGTACGGCGCACACCTGTCAAAACATATGGCCCATGCCATTTATCAACTAATCTGTTCTAAGAACAGATAGGCAGTATCAGCAATCTGGTATTGATCTGTACAGGCCCCTGCTATTGTTCATCCCTGCATCCCGAATGGCAGCAGGAATTAATGAAAGAGACTAAACAATGAAGAGCAGTCACTCAGTCCCACAACTTTGTTCGCTCTTCTCATTAAGTTGGGCAAAGTTTCCCCAGTGAACTCAGAAGTTCTCTTAGAGTGGTGAGCCCAGGCCAACCCACTCTTTCCTCTGTGGTCCAGCTGCTGACTTCTCTGGGCTGGACTCGTCTCAGTGATGCTCCAGATTCCTTCAAAGGTCATGGTAGTGGTCTGTTAATGGCATACAAGAACTCATGTGGTCTCTCCCAGAGTAGAAAGATACTTTCCTCTACTAGCCCCTTTGTAGTTGTGCCTAAGCCACTTTTGTCTTGGATGATTGGGTGGTAGATGAATGTATGTGTGGATAGATGCATGGAGGGAAGGATATATGGGTGTATGCATACATGGATTGATAGGTGAAGAGAGAGATGAATAAGTAGGTGTACCCATGATGGATGGATCCGTGCATGCACGGAGGGATGCATGGATAGAGAGATGGATAGATGGGTGACTGGATAAATGGGTGCATACATGAATGATAGATAGAGGAAGAGATACGCGCATGCGTGCATGGAGTGGGGGGTGGATGATGAATGGTTGGGTGAATGGATGCATGCACGCATGTATGCACATATGGTAGATACACACATGTGCGCACAGGTGGATGTGAAAATGGATGGATTGAAGGGTGGAGGATGGATGGATGGGTGGATAGATAGATAAATGATAGATGGCTCTGAACCAACAGAGATGAGAAGTCATGAGTACACCATTCTCAGGGCCATGAACCCACCATGATGCACCCTGATGGTGAACGGCCCAGAGACAGCATCCTGTTCTCTAGTCCTGATAGCTAGGAATTTTCTCACCATGATGGAACAACAGGAGCTACTGCGGGGCAGTGGCTGAAGACTCATCTTCGTTCCACAAAGCCAGCCTAAAACACCAGGCCTCACGGAGGGGAAATAAAATCTACTCACTGCCTGGAACAAACAAGGCTCCAGTCTCCCAGATCCCCAAAGTACACATCCTAACCCTGCCTTCTGGAAGTCTCAGGGCAACAGTGGGGCCAAACCCCAGGCCTAGGCTAGCTAAGTCACTCACTGAAGCTGACACCAAGTGACAGAAAACCCTGTTCCTCTCAGAATGGCCCCTTGCAACGCTGCCTGAATTGCCTGCAAGGAATAACAGCAGCCAGTGTATCCTCTCATGCTGAGACAATGTGCTCCTCCCATTTGGGAGGCTTCCTCCTTGGCATGGAAGAAATTCCAGCAGGGAACAGGCCAAGAATGGGGTGTTCTGCTTAGCTTGAGCTGGACATGGAAGGCCATCTGCCCCCCATCTTTGAGATGAAGCCAAGACACGGAGTGTCACTAGCATGGGCTTGCTCAGCTGACCAGGGCCTCCAGAGGGGCAGGAGACATTTTCTGTCTGCAAAAAGCACAGACTAAAGGGTCAGGCCAGGCCAGCCAGGCATGCGACATGCCATTCTCCAAGGACAGATGGCAAATTGCCTATGGCGTTTCCTCAGAAGTCAATCCACGTCTAAGAGCTGTCCCCCTCCACTCCTGCCTCAGTCCCTCCAGCATCCCCTGCGCACTGGTCCTCCTCAAGGGCCAGGTCACACACCTGCATTGTCAAGGAGGTGAAAGCAACAGACCCTTGAGCTTTCCAAGGAAGATAACAAGTGTGGATGCAAGCGAGTGAGCAAAGCACAGAAACACAGTGTGCAAAGCCTGTATTTGTCGTGTTTCTGTTGCTGTGATAAAAATCTCATGGCCAAAAAGTAACCAAAAAAAGAAAAGCATTTATTTTGGCTTATGGTTACAGAGAGACGAAGTCTGTTCGTGGTGGGGAGGGCGTGGCAACAAGCAATCAGAACAGGAAGCCAGCTGATCACATTTTCGTCTACACAGAGGAAACAGAGCAAACAGGAAGCGGGGTGAGGTTATAATCCCTCAAAGCTTTCCCAGTAATATATTTCCTCCAGAAGACCCCACCTCCTAAAGGTGCCATAACCTCCCCCAGACAGCACCATCACCTAGAGACCAACTGTTTAAATACATATGCCTATGGGAGACATTTAGCCTTCAAACCACCACATTCCCCCATTGCTATGGTGTGTGTAGGATTTTAGCTTTTAGCGTTCTCCCCAAAGGTTCAGGCTCTGGAAGCTCTGTCTGCAGCATGCTAGTAATATGAGGGTAGGACCTGTAAGAGGCAGGGCCTAGTGAGAGTTGACTAAGTCTCTAGGGAGATGCCTTTAGATGGGAATAGGTAGTTTTTAAGGAAACTGAGTTACCCCTCAGAACAGAGCAACAGAAATGGACTTCATAACACTCCTCACTCTCTGGCTTTCCTGACACCTCATGACTACCCATGAACATGTTCCTATCACTATGGAATATAGCCAAGGAGGCCCTTACCAAATCTATGACAATGAGGAAACCTGATCTTGGATGTTTGTCTTCTAATACTGTGAGGGAAATACACATACTCTAAAGTACCAGTCGTACGTATTTTGTTATAGCTATGGAAAGCAGACTTCACACACACACACACACACACACACACACACACACACACACAAACACACACTTCTGAGTTCCCAGATAATTTTTGTTTGATGCTCACCAGTAAGTTGGGCAGAGGCTGGGGACAGAACATTGTCTATTTGACATCATGTTGGCAGATTATGCACTTACAAAAGACTGTATCTATACATAGCCCAGTGCTAACCACAAGAACTCTGTGAGAATTGCCCCTCTCCTACTGTCCACAACTATTATTCGGGTAGAAATAAAGTGTCCCAGAAGAAACGGGGCTCTGCTGGGACTTGAAAAGATACAAATCAGAATCACACCTTGTCCCATAAACCACAGAAAATTCACAAAGCTCCAAGAGTGTGCTGGAGAGAAACAGGCTCAGAGGGCACAGAGGGATCTCCAGCAGAGGATGACATGGGCAAGAAGCGGGTGTTGCACAGACAAAGTTGAGGGCCATTTTAAAAGAACTCTGTTGCATTCCAAGAACTAGCCTTGTGGTGCGAGCAGCAGGCTCTGTGCCACTGTCGCTTGGTGCCCTAGTTAGCACTTGGAACACAGCTCTGCACAAGAGGACCTACTGGGAAAGGCCAGCCCTGATTGCGCTGGGAGCTTAGAATGGGAAGATGAACCACAGCGGCACCACTCAATGTTCAGGACAAAGCCATTAAATCCAGTCCCCACACAGTCGTCAGCCACTGTGGGTTGACACAGCACAGAATTCTGGGAAGCCAATCAGCACAGCCCACTAGGCAGCTGCTGATGTCACCCTTTAAGCAGAGGCCCTGGAAATGGGACAAACCTACAGGGCTCAGGCACCAGAGGGACTCCACTGGAACATGAGCAGCTTGGGACACAGCTAACTCTGAGCTCAGCATTAGATGACACTTTGCCTTGCCAGCCTCTGCAGTCACCCCATCCCTTTAATGTCCTGCACCCACGACATTGCTCTCAACCTTGGGGACCCTGTGCACAGGCTCTCTTGTCTAGGTCAGCTCCAAGAAAGCTCACAGAGAAGCAGCCATGAACCCCAAGACCCTTGAATGGTGACACTAACCTATCGCCAAGATGGCTCCGATGAGACTACAGCCATGGTACCAGCACACCATGGTCTTTCCCCAGGACATTGCTTTGAAAGTTCCCTCGCTATCTGAAGTTCCTTGAGTAAATTAGATGTCTGCTCGCTGAATTCTTCTCAGAACAGTGAACACGCCAAGGTCTCCACCCTGTCTTCTGTCCATGGACATAAGCAACTTCATTTTTCGACATTAGCGGCAGGCTTGCTGGGAACATCTGCTCTAGGATGACAAGTCTCTCTCTCTCTCTCTCTCTCTCTCTCTCTCTCTCTCTCTCTCTCTCTCTCTCTCCCCTCCCTCCCTCCCTCTCTCTCTCTCCTTTTCTCTGCCTAATACCAGCAAATCATCAGACACTCAAAGAAAGAAGTAGATACAGAGGCTGAGGGACATGGAATGGTCAGGGGTGTGGGAAGGGGACACATGGAGCAAGAAGAAAGAGAACAAGACCAGTTCCTCTCCTTATGGACTTCAGAATGCAGCAGTGAGAGTTGAGTTCAACCCCCATGATCAACAAGCCAAGCAAGGCCCAGCTCCCAGGAACATCGAGTTAGAATGTCTCCTGCATATAGTCCCCCAAAACCCCCTTCCTGAAAGTTATGGATTAAATGTAAAAATATCTCTCCATAGTCCATGTGTTACTCCATGTGTAACTCCGAAGTGTTACATTACAGACACCACAACCACGCCCAGCTATTTCTCTCTCTGTTTTGAAGTTTGCACTACAGATTCCAAACAATAGAGAGGAAATATTGATGGATGATTCTCCCCCAGGGAAAAAAAATAGGCAAGGTCACAGCAGTGACCTGCTTGAGAACATTCCACAGAAGTCACCAGCTTTTAGACTGATGCCTACAGGTGTCTTCTTTGCAATGTGAGTACAGGTCTTGAATACAGACTGGGGCACAGGAAGAACCACTAGGGGGCTAGTTCAGCACCTAGCAAACCCCACCTTCCAGGAACCTTGGGGAGTCGCTTCTGTACAGATGTTCTCCAGCACATCATCAGTTTACCCTGAAACCAGCTGAATCTGGATAACTTGGAGAACAACATGATTAGAGGCAAGCATACAGCTCCAGGAGCCCCCTTAGAAATGAGCCCAGCGTCCACCTTCCCCCTAGCAGTCTTATCCAGAGTATATTCTCCACTGGAGGCTGGCGGGCAGACAGGATTTAAATGCAAAGAGAGATTATGCGGGAGTGTAGAAATCCAGTAAACAAAGAGGATTAAGAAAAATAAAGCCAAGCTTCCAATCTGCCCTTTGCACGTCAACAGCCACCGTTCGCTGGGCGTCTGTGTGAGCAACACCGATATGCTCATTTCTATTACACAGAACATTAGCGAGACACAGCGCTGACCCTCGATTGCCAGGAACCAGGTAAATGACTGGGAGGGAAAGGGGCCGAGAAATGGCAAGTGCTTCACGTGGCAGGACTTGAGGGGGAATTCATTGACTGTAAAGATGACGAGTGTGGGTGCATTGAGGGAAAAAACATAATTTTTCATCGGTGTACAGCAGCAGGGCTGGAAGAAACACAAATATCACAGTAGCTCCATTAGGTCTGTGACAAGAAACAGTGTTCCCATCCTCTCCCTAAACTGTTTCTGATTCCTTCTCACCAGCACACAGACCGATCCTTACATCACTGCTGCCAGAAGTGGCGGGACTTAAAATGCATTTATTTCTTAAGGATACTTTCTTGTATTATAATAGAGTCGCGGCAGTCGTTACAAACATTGTGAGTTCTTAACAAACACACCTAAGTACAGTTATTCAATTGCATATTTTTAAGGAAGGAATTTGGAGTATCTACAAGTGGAAAGGTGCATAAGGGCAGGATAGTTAAGCACTGCCTGATGGGCCTGGAAGTGAGGCTGGAGAAGCAGGTGTCTTTATGGCGCCCGCCCCGCCCCGGGGAACACAATTACCCAGTGAAAGCTGAGTCTTGAGAGAGGGTGGGGCAGTCTTGCCTGAGGCTACTTTCACTTTCACTATTCTTGTCTCCTTCCTTCTTCTTCCTCTTCCTCTTCGGCTCTTCTCTGACACCCTGTACCAGCACCTGCACACCCCATCTATACAATGGAGGGAAGAATTGGTTACCTGTGGGTCTAGCAGTGCCTAGTAGCAAGTAGCTAGTTGCAAGTAGCATGATGTTTCTTATTTACCTTTTCACTTTGGGCATCGGGCTGGAGACACACCCCCAGAGACTCTCCCATAGTTGGGGTCTACAGGAACCATTCCTGGATGGCATTCTATATTTTATTTGTTTGTTTGAGACAGAGTCTCAAGCAGACCAGGCTGGCCTTCCAGTCTCAATGTGGCTGAGGATGGATTTGAACTCCCGATCCTTCTGCCTCCACCTCCAAATTCTGGCATGATGAACATGCACCTCCATGCCAGATTCTGGTATAGACACTTGATCCTGCAATATTCTGAGGCTCTCAAAGTGGACAGTTATCATGATTATTAGTCTTATTGGTCATCCAATTTCAGATGTGGAGTTAGGTACCTGAGGAGGACCTGGCCTCACTTAGAAAGACCTGACCTCACGTTGAGATCACTTCACAGGACACTAGTCTGAAAATGTACATTTGGAAAGAAGAATGCAAATATGGAGATGCCTAGGAAGCAAACAAGGAGGGCTTCTCGGAAAAGGAGACACTGCAATCATAGAAATTTAACAGTGGCAAGGTGCCAAAACAAGCAGGTGGGAATCGGGAATGTGACTTGGAAGCAAAGCAGTTGCTTAGCACACAGGAGGTCCTCGGTCCCATCCCGAGCTCGGCAAAATGAAAATGAGTGAGCAGAGCAGGATGCCCTTGGGATTGTCTGTTGCAGCCGGAGCCCGGGAGTGCATGGAAAGGAAATGGTCCCAAAGCTGAAGGAGAGAGGTAAGCAAGCCAGGGAGCAAGCAAAGAAAGCCTGACTCTAAAGCTCCGAACTCAGAAAATGCAGGTGGAATGGAAAGGAAGGAAGAAACAGGGTGGCCTCTCCATCCATTTGGAGAAGCATCAGTATGGCTAAGAGAGACCAGTTTGCAAACAGCAGTGCAATCCTGGTCACACGACCTCTGGGGCAAGTAAGTAAGCATGCAGCAGATCCTCATGAGAGCTTTGTGCAGGGCAGCTGTGACAACCGACTCCGCACAGTTCTATTGGCTGAGCCCCAGTTCAGGGAGGTGAGGAGTCCACACTTTTCAGAGAAGGGAAAGGCCCTGGAAGAGAGGACAGTCATCCCCGTAGCAAACACAACAGGCTGCCAGCGCCATAGAGATCCAATCCTGAGCCACAAGGCTCCACAGCGCATGCGTGTTCTGATGAGCACCGAACAGGGTTACACTGAATAGAGGTTCTACCGGCAAACACTGACACCCAATCCTGCGGCAGTCTGGACCAGAAGAAGGTCCTGGAACTCTGCCCCGTGGTCTTGGGTAGCATCTACAGACCGAAGAATTAACAGAAGGAAAGAGCAAAGGACAAAAAGCAGACGGGAAGCCAAGCACAGCAGTGCAAGCCTCTTGTCCCAGCATCTTGGAAAGCTGAGGCAGGGGTATCTCAAATTCAAAGTCAGCATAGGCAAAGTACTGAGATTTTGGTCTCAGAGTGAAGTGTGAAAGGAGACGGGGAAAAACTCAGTGGTAGAGCCCCTGACTAGAATTCCCCAGTAAGGGGCTGAGGGCGTGGCTCAGTGGTAGAGCCCCTGCCTAGAATCCTCCAGTGAGAGGCTGGGGACGTGGCTCAGTGGTAGAGCCCCTGCCTAGAATCCCCCAGGGAGGGGCTGGGGGCGCGGCTCAGTGGTAGAGCCTCTGCCTAGAATCCCCCAGTGAGGGGCTGGAGGCGTGGCTCAGTGGTAGAGCCCTGCCTAGAATCCCCCAGAGAGAGGCTGGGGGCGTGGCTCAGTGGTAGAGCCCTGCCTAGAATCCCCCAGTGAGGGGGCTGGGGGTGTGGCTCAGTGGTAGAGCCCCTGCCTAGAATCCCCCAGGGAGGGGCTGGGGGTGTGGCTCAGTGGTAGAGCCCTGCCTAGAATCCCCCAGTGAGGGGCTGGGGGCGTGGCTCAGTGGTAGAGCCCCTGCCTAGAATCCCCCAGTGAGGGGATGGGGGCGTGGCTCAGTGGTAGAGCCCCTACCTAGAATCCCCCAGTGAGGAGCTGGGGGCGTGACTCAGTGGTAGAGTCCTGCCTAGAATCCCCCACTGAGAGACTGGGGGTGTGGCTCAGTGGTAGAGCCCCTGCCAAGAATCCCCCACTGAGAGGCTGGGGGTTTGGCTCAGGGATAAATTCTAAAGGAGGAGGTTCTAAATTCAATCTTCAGTACAAAAGCTTATTGGCCTCTTCTAAATAAAGTCACTTACCTTAGACAAGTTCAAACAGATTGAATTTCTCTATCTTGATGGCTACAATTTGCCCATTTATGCCCAGGCTATTAGCTTTTAATTTCTATACTTTTAATTTAGCAGTATAGAACTTTAGCAAAAGCAACACCATTTTAGTTTACTCTGTTGTAACCCAAGATAGAAGCTCATCCCAAACTGTTGGCCTCTTCTAGAATTGATTTAACAAATCTCAGCCTCACAGGCTAGCAGAACCAATGACAGCAGAACCCAGACCAGCCATCTGGGGATAACCAATATGCTTCTTTTGCTCGCATTTAACATCAACGTTACTAAAAGTAAGAACAGAAAACCCACAGGCAGATTCAAAACGAAAAGATGGCAGAGAAATTAATTAATTGATTAATTAAACCTCAAGTGATTCGGTAGAAATGTTTTATAATTTGGGAATGCGGATAGATTTACAAAATATTAATCTAAAGGTACATCTGCTACCCAAACTGTCACCATCATCTGTCCTTCTCTCGGGCTGAAGACAGCTCAGTTTTCAAGGCTCTTTTGTTAAACGTAGACAAATCTTGGGGCTGGAGCGATGGTCTAGTGGTTTAGAGCATTTGCCACCCTTATAGCCATCCTGGGCTGAATTCTCAGCACCCACACCAGACAGTTCACAATTCCAGCTCCAGGGACCTGATGCCCCCTTCTGGCTTTTGTGGGCACTGCATGTATACAGTACACATTCAGACAAGCAGGCACACATGTGCACCTAAATGAAAATAAATAAAACTTTTAAGAGATTCAGACCTTTTTGAAGAGTGGAGTTACACACTCCACACACACACACACACACACACACACACACACACACACACACACACACACACACTTCTGTAGAATGTCCGTGCAGTATATATGTATAAAATACTTGACTGTTTCATGCCAAATCCCCATGAATAATTTAATGTGAGATGTATGCTTTGAAAGCAATCGGCTGCATTCCATGGCTAGGAGCGGGATCAGAGATGGAGAGTCAGCCATCCAGTATTGTTATATATGTCCAGAAGCCACCGTAAATTCACTGCAAAAGGCAAGATCCCTGGTTTCTGAGAGCAGAGGGTCACTAGAAACAAATCAAGAGGGCACGGCTTTATTTAATTGAGAACTAAATATCTCTGCAATTGTTTTCTCTCTCCCGAGGAAGGTCATTTTGCTGTGCAAGCATGTCAGCACCTCTTGGGTGGCTCCGTCCCTGAGCAGATCCAGATTCCCCATCTGCCTTGTGGGTTCCTTCTTCTGCACCACAAGAACACAAGTTGCCAAGTCAACATTTGGATTTCCAACATCCTTCCCCACACCCACCAAACCCATCTCGCTTCCTCTCCCTGCAAGTCAGGTACTCAGAGGCCCCACTCATTAGCCACGGAGTCACAGAGATTCACACAGTATTAAGATGGCAATATCATCTTATTGGCTATTAACACAAATGTGCCAATAAACATAGTGCATAAAAATTATACATATTCCCTCAGAGTCCATAATCCCGAACTGATACTGCGTCACACAGAACACACTTCCCCAAAAGTAGTGCTTAAAGTCACAATGTACAAATTGAATTTTAAATAAATTTCCTGAACAATCACCAGCGATTCTAGCTGTGTTAGCTGTTCAGACTTGCTAAAATTTAAGTGCACGGTGACCACATCCACCCCAACCCAGAAAAGGCTGGGACTGGGGGACACTTGATCTGCCTTGACCTCGAGTTGTTTCCAGAGGGGCTAGCTACACGTGCATGTGGGTACACTTGTGAAAATAGCCCCGTCTTCCCCTCAAGGGTTTCTCCTAATTACCAGTGATCATCAGTTTCCCAAAGTCAGCTTGTCTTCACCCCAATCCTCTGTCAAAGAGGAGATGCTAATTGTGTTATCACCCTGCCAACACCCTCTGAAAGGATGCCAGTGATCATTAATGGGTACCATGGAGCCAATCACAGCAGACCCAAACTCAGAGCCAGCCCATCATGTGTGGCTGCGTCCCACGTGTGCACGAGCACCTACAGTACCATAGAAGAGGGTGTGGGGGAGATGCTCTGGAATCTAAGCTACTGAGCACACACACACACACACACACACACAATCTCTCACAGCACTGAAAAGCTACATATTCCCTCCAAAGCTAAACCTTGCTAGCTCATCCAACCCTTTGCCTCCCTAATCAAGCTGATTATCTCAACATTTTTTTAAAAAAACAAAGGAAAATGAAGCCAAGATTGTGTTATGTTATTTTACTTAATGGAGAATCAAAAGCTGAGTAGAATGAGACACAATACCAATATAGCAGTAACCCTAGCACTCAGGAGGCTGAGGCAGGAGAATCACCATGAGATCAAGGCCAGACAGAGTTACAGACTAAGACCCTGTCTTAAAAACAGAGGAACTGAGATTGGAAACGCTGTCAGCCCGGCTGCTTTAGTAGATAACATTTTTGGCTGCTTGCATGTTATTATTTTCTACAAAAACAAAACCCGAAATTAATTTGCTCTTGGTCACCCAACTTCTTCTCAGAATTGTACAGGGTGATAGTGTGAGTTTCCTGACTTGAGTGTTTTTCCATGGCATTTTGAACTAAAATAACACCCAGCTATCAAAATACCACCCCCGACCCCTACCCCACTCTGACCCCAACCCTGACCCCAGCTCATTAAGGCCTGGGTCAACCTCAACCCCTTATGTCATTTTTCTCAGCCACATCAGAGGAGGGAGAATTAGCCATGGGCAGTTGCTAGCTCAAGCTGGGTCCTCACAAAAAAAGGGTAAGGGGTGAAGCATCAAATTCTTAGGAGGAGAAACAGACATGCCCAGAGGTGTGAAAACACATTGGGCTTCAGTCATAAAAGAGAAAGCAACCTTAAATACATGTGTCTATGAAAGAGTTTGCTTCGCAAAGTCCATCCCTTGAATGGGAATTGAAGTCACAGTGTGACAATTAATCTCAGTTGTCAAATTGACTGGATGGGAGACACCTAGGAACTAGCAAAGCACACCGGGGCAGGGGGGAGCTTGTTGGGGGTAGATTCTAGGGATCGCTGCTGTGTTGGAGAGCAATTGAGGACCTGCCTAGAGTACCAACCAAGAAACTGAGGGTCCTGGTGGCACCACCTCGACGAAGGGGGAAAGCTGGAAGGTAAAATGGCTCCTTCTCCCTCCCCTTCCCCCTCCTCTCCTCCTCAGCTCCCTGGAAGTGAGCAGTTTCACCCAGGCCCTTTCTACCAGGGTACTCACACAGTCCAAGAATCAGCAAAGACAAATGACCACTCCTGAAGCCTGTAAAACCTTGAGTCAAAAAAACCAAACAAACAACTTTCTTCTTTATAAACTGTGTCTCCCAGGTATTCTGTCACAGCAATGGAGAAGTCTGACACACTGGAGGATAAATCTTTACCGAGCAGGGCCACACACTACATAGAACTTCCTGTCCTCAGAATTTGCCTCATGGAAATAACCAGAGAGGCAATCCGAGTCCCAGCTACAGACTAATGTTTGCCCAACCCCACAGATCATGTCAAAAATAAGGACAACTCAATATTTACCAAGAAAAAAGTAGTTAAGATATATGGCTTACTCCTAAAAGGCAACTTAATAAATTCTTAAAATTAAA
The DNA here is from genome assembly GCA_036184795.1 of Tokudaia tokunoshimensis. Taxonomy (NCBI): domain Eukaryota; kingdom Metazoa; phylum Chordata; class Mammalia; order Rodentia; family Muridae; genus Tokudaia; species Tokudaia tokunoshimensis. The sequence continues at coordinate 6,028,587 of BTHU01000001.1, forward strand.
AAAAAAAATGAAGAAAACTATCAAGGACAAGGGCCATGCATGCCCACAGTATGTTAAAAATAAGAATAGAGAGGAGTCAGAATATAAACACAATGTGTAGTAGAATCCCAAGTCTGAACAAATAATAATAATAATAATAATAATAATAATAATAATAATAATAATAATAATAATAATACATCTAAATGTTCTTGGGCCTGCAAGGAAATGCATAAAAAATTTAGTAATGTTTATCTCCGGATGGTCGGATTACAGGCAGCTTTTATTTCCTTCTAGAAATTTCCCTGTATTCTCAAATGTTCACAGATAAATTTGTGTTACTCCTATACTCCAAAAGCAATGCTCTGCCTTTGTTCTTCCCTCACGCTGAACCCCCACAGCACCAGCTGTCAGAGTGACTTACCACAAGCATCCTGCTATGCCCATCTCAGAGCAAACTCCTTTGGGCTTCTCCTCCCGGCTGGGTCTCCCCTGCTCTTCACCTGAGCCCTCGAGGACCCAAGATCCCTTTCTGTATCTTGATTGCCTTCTCCCAGTTACTCCCATCTGACCATTTCTCTCTTATGTCAATGAATACCAAGATAGACGTCATGTTTTTTCAGGAGGGAAGGGGAACAGAGAAAAGGGATGGAGAAATTCCCCGAGTTCTGCTACAAGTTTGGGCATAGTGGACTCCATCACATGTGTGCTTAACATACAGGGATATCTTAATAGACACGCTTGTTAAGAAAAGCATGGCATGCTGCTGTTACCTGGTCCCCCATCTCTGACAGTGTGCCTTAGTGGCCAGGAAAAGGATTCCCCTATCTTGCTGGTCTTGCAACTGGGCTCTGCTATAGTTTAGAGCGTAAATAACCCCTGAAAGCCATGTGTTTTTACAAGCTTGGCCCTTGGAGTGGTGCTCTGGAGCAGGGGCAGAACCTCTAAGAAGTGAAGCCTGGTCAGATACGATGAGATTCAGCCTCCCCTGCCTCACTTTTGCCCCATGACCACAGATGAGCGGGTTTTGCTCCTCTCCTCAGTCTGCCTCGCTGTGCTACCCAGCCCAATAACAATGGCACCAACTCACTGGTTGAAATCTCAGAAACCATGAGCTACAATTAAATAAACCTAACTCTGGTGTCTCTTATAGTGATGGAGAGTTGGCTGGTATAGGAAATACAGGAGGCTCTGGTGACCTGAACACATCACCAAAACCACATGTGGTCGCAAGTATGTGCATTGATGTAGTCATCTCTCCTGAAACCCAAATGGACGGCATTGTCTTCCCATGTGTGCTTTGCAGGAAACTACTGGCCTTTTCTCTAATTGTACTTTGCCTGCTGGCTTTGGGACCTACCTCGAGTCCCATGGAGGATGCCATATTGTTTTAACCTAAGCTATGTACTTCACTATCCCACCAGACTCACAAAGCCTCAGATGCCATGCCATTCCATCCAAGCCTCTTCTGGGCAGCTATGGAAGACCATGTGTCCTGGATGCCTGCACAGCTCTGCACCGCCACAGGCAGCCTTGGCCCTGGAGAGGATGCAACATTATGGGGGGGGGGGGCGTGCGAAGAAGAGTCTCTAACTGACCATTCATATACATGCATGCACACACACACACACACACACACACACACACACATGCACACACACACTCAAACTCACACACACTTACACACCTCCATCCTGAGTGTAAAAGCAGTTGCATTTGGTTCTCATAAACACTCTCCATGCCCATTGGCTCGTCTGCAAATGGCTATCAAATTTGCCATTTCAGAGGTGAACAGTTGCAACATGACTTTAATCCTAGCACTCTGGAGGCAAAGGCAGACTGATGCCTGTGAGTTTAAAGCCTATGTGATCTACATAGAGAGTTCCAGGACAGCCAAGGCTACACATTGAGACCAGTGTCACACTTGTTCCTTAACTAGGGAGATCATGGAGCTTTTAGGAGATGGGACCTAGCTAGCAGCAGTAGGTCACTAACCCTTGAAGAGAAGACTAACCCATGGCTACAGCAAAGCTCTCTGTTTCCTGGCCCATCAGGGTGTGAACAGCCTCGGCCTCACACCCTGCTAGCTAGCCTGGTCAGACATGCTCTGCCATGCATTCCCACTGTGAGGGACTGAGAACCTTGGAAACTGGAATCAGAATGGACATTACTTCTGTTAAATTGTGTCTACAGGTATATAGTCATAGCAATGCAAAAGGAAAGGGAGAGGGCAAGTGGACACTGGTTTCCCCCATCACTTCTTAAGCCAATCTTTTCTGCCACTGGACTAGAAGGCAGAAAGACATCTCCACTTGCTGATGGTGTCTGGCAACTCCCCTTCTCACTGAGCCCCACTGCCAGAGGAAGAGAACCTCCCCAGTTGAGATAGTCTGAATGAAAATGGCCCCAATAGGCTCATGTGTTTCAATACTTAGCCCCCAGTTGATGGAACTGTTTGGGAAGGATCAGGAGGTGTTGAAAGAGGTGTGTCAAGAGTTTGAGGTTTCAAGAGATTCATGAGATCCCCAGTGTTGTCTCTCTCTGCCTTGTGATTGTGAATCAAGATGTGAGCTCTTAGCTATTTCTGCCACCATGTCTTTGCTCCGCAATCAAGAACTCTAATCCTCTGAAACCATAAGCCAAGTTAATGCTTGGTTGTAGTATTTCATCACAGCAATAGAGGAATAGCTAAAATACCCATCCATGCCTCTCAGCACCCACAGTGAGATAGGAACAGGTCTTACTTTACACTAGTACTGTGTGGTGTGATGTCACTACCTTCCAACTTTTCCTTCACCAGAAAGATTGGCCTGGCGTTCAACTGCAGTTGACCTGATGGGACAAGGAACCGTGAAACTAATTACCTGAGACAGGGAGGCTTCACAGGTGATCACTTCATAGTGGTCCTTCTGCTTTGTTTCCATGTAGAACATAGGCTATAACTTTCAGGAGGTGAGACATCTTATTGAGTGTACACTCTATCTATGTGCAGTGTCGTGAGAAGGGGACAGTAGGTGGATCATGCCTAAGCCTTTTATGCACTGAGGACCTGCCTTGCAGACAGGAGATTGAATTGTGAGAGACCTTTGACCTCTTTCAGGTGAGCTTCTGACTTACAATTCATTGTGCTTTCTAAAGATCATCTTGATGCAATAATTCCACCGGTAAGCACAAAACCTTCTTCTCGGGAATGCAATTAAGGGAAAAATTAGCAATAAATTGTTTTCAGTACTTAACTCACCTCCAGATTTATGATGGCTGAAATTTATTGTTTCAGAGGTCTGAGAAATGGCAATTAATTTTATCCCATTTCCTGTCTTTCAGCCTCAAAAGTGAGGCGTAAATAAGGAAGTATTTGCAGCCGCGGGTTTTCAGTGCGTAAGAACAAAACCCTTACAGCAATTAGCTTGGAACATTCTAGAGCCTCAGATGAAGAGAGGTTTGCACATATTGCCAGTATTGCTCTCGTTTCTGTCACTGCTGCAGTTGCTCACAGCTCCCAGAACCACTCTGGGTACAGAGATGGGCTGTACAGTGTAAATGAGAAAGTTAGACTCTGACGGCCGGGGCTGGATGTATCCATTTGCCCTATAAATAAGCACAGATCACCTCCATTTTATTGAATTCATTTTCCAGGCAGGCAAGAACCGCGAGATTCCTCGGCACAGTCGTGCTTTACACCATCCTAGTGCCGCTACTAGCGTCAAGCCGGGCAGATTTATAGCCCATTCATTCATGGGAACAAAAACCCTGCCACAGCTGGTCATGGGACACGCAATAGCAGTTAGTTCAAAAGATAACAGAGGCAATACCTCACCTCTCCACTCAGCCCTATACGACCCGCACTACTTTGGAGGTAATAAACGTTTCTTGTTTGTAGGCTTTGAGTCATAATCCAGGGATGGCTGTGTGGCCCCACTCAGACCCTGTTCGGAAGGGAACCTTTTATTCCCTACCCACGTCTTAACTCCCGCCCTTTAACTGGAGAACAGCCAATAGGAACCCTTATGCTCCCAAAGAGCTACCCCAGGCTTTCTTCCCACCCACCCTGTACAGGCAATGCTAGTTCTCTGAGTCTTTGGCCTCAGGCAATTGTGTGAAGCTGAAAAGTTGAACTTCAGTCTGGTGCTTATTTCCAGTCCAGTGTGGCTGGATGGCTCTGCTCAATTGCACATTTCTTTAATTGTCCAGATTCAAACAAGACAAAAGCCTTGATGCAGGCGGGGCACTCTGTCCACAGCGCCAGAAGAGCTGCCAAACTGACTCCTGAAGGAAGCAGGAAAATCTGATGGAAGAGGCTCAGAGGAGGGTTTATCTTACCTGGCAGCCTGGTCAGAAACAGAGGTGGGCAGGTTCTTGTCCCCATCAGGGGAGGCAGCTGGTCAGATGAACCACCTGGAGCCGGCAAGCCTAGGCACAAAGCAAACAACTCAATATCAAATGAATGAGTCATTGAATTTCCAAAATTAACAATGAGGAGAAAAGGAGGAAGAGTCAGCTCCAAATGTGTCTTTTGATCGATCGAGAATCTGAGGGTCAGAGTAGGGACCAGATTAGTCAAAGAATTAATAGAATGGCTGAGCCTTCTATCCCATGCTGAAACTAGCTAGTTGCTACCACTGATAAACCTCAACTTATTATCTGCAAACTGGGAAAAATCACTATCCCTCACTTACTTGTTTGTTGTTAGAACTAAAACAATAGTCTTTCATTATCCATGGGAGATTTGTCCTAAGATCCCATGACAGCAAAATCCTTAGATGTACAAATTCTTTTTGTAAAATGGCATGGTGTTAGCATATAATGTATTCACATTGTCCTGTGAAATTAGCTGTAATATATATATAATATAATATTTATATTACTTAAATGATATATAGTTTTTATGTTGTATTCTTTAGGAGAAATGACAATAAAATAAGTTATATACGTGTTCAATATAGATTCAGGTTTTAAGTATTTTTGATCCATGGACTAGTTGAATATATGGATGCAGAACATGTAGATACATGGATACAAGGGTAAGTGGATGCATTCATAGATATTTACATATAGAAATAGAAAAGATACATAAATAGATGATACTACGTATGCATGATTTATACATAGATGGATAGATAATGGATGGATAGAAATGGATGGATGGATGAGTGGATGGATGGATAGCTAGATAATATTAAATAGCTAGATAATAGATAGATAGATAGATAGATAGATAGATAGATAGATAGATAGATAGACAGACAGACAGACAGACAGACAGACAGACAGACAGATAGATTACACAATTCTAGTTTGCTTTGGTTTTTTTTGTTTTGTTTTGTTGTTTTTGTTTTTATTGTTTTTGTTTTGGTGATAACATTCAGACCAAAAGTAGGCTAGGGAGGAGAGAATTTATTGTCGCTTATACTTACAGGTCACAGTACATCACTGATGGAACTCAAGACAGGAATTAAAGCAAAAACGAGGAAGAAATGTTGCTTGCTCCCTCTGACTTGTGCTTAGCCAGCTTTCTTATACAACACAGGACCTCCCACCCAGGAGTGGTATCATGCACAGTAGGTTAATATTCTTCATTGATCACCCATCAAGACATTGTATTGTATCAAGATATGACCACAGGCCAATAAGATCTGAGCAACCCCTCAATTGAGATGCCATCTTCCCAGGTGAATTTTGCTTGTGTCAAGGTGACAATAAAACAAACCAAGATGGATGGGTAGGTAGGTGGAAAGGATGGATGGATGGATGGATGGATGGATGGATGGATGGATGTAAAGATGGTAGATGTATGTATGTATGTATGTATGTACGATGCATGGGGAGGGTAGATGGATGGATGGAGCCAAAGATGGTGGATGGATGGATGGATGGGGAGGGTGGATGGATGGATGGATGGATGGATGGATGGATGGATGGATGGGGAGGGTGGATGGATGGATGGATGGATGGATGGATGGATGGATGGATGGATAGATGGATGGATGGATGGGGAGGGTGGATGGATGGATGGATGGATGGATGGATGGATGGATGGATGGATGAGTGGATGGATGGATGGATGGATGGATGGATGGATGGATGGATGGGGAGGGTAGATGGATGGATGGATGAATGGATGAATAGAAATGATAAATAGATGGAAGGATAGGAAAAAGGTGATAGATTGGTGGGAAAATGGATGGATGGAAAGAGAGATGACGGATGGATGAATGGATGGAAAGAAGGATGATAGATGGATAGATAGATAGATAGATAGATAGATAGATAGGAAGAGACATATACATACAAGGTACTTTAAAATATAGAACTAACCAAATGGTTTTATCAAATCAATTCAGTTGGAGAAATGAGACTCACAAAAGAAAAGTTAATGAAGACCCTTGGAAAGCAGGAGGTGGTGGCCACACTCTCAGGTCACAAGCCCTACAATGGGACAGAAACCCACCTCTGCCAATCACTGCTCTGCAGTCTGTCTTCTGTGACATTAATGTTCTAATGCCAAGCATCAAGGGAAAGGGGAGGCGACTCAGGACCCTCAAGCCTTGCTACTGGGCACTGGTACCAGAGGCCATGAGGTTCAGGTGGGAAGTAAAGACCTAAATGAGAAGTAAATCCAGACCAGGCACTTAAGACAGAGCCTCCAGGCTGGAGAAGCCAACAGACTAATGTGGTGGGCGGGGGTGAGGGGAGAAGGAGCCAGGAACAGCAAAGCAAATGACAGTAGGCATCAGTGGCTGTAAGTACATTCCCTGCTAATCAATCAGCTTTTACTGTGACGCCTCCAGCTCAGCTCATAAGGCCGGAAAGCAGCTTCCGCAGCCGTTTAAAATGTTTCCAGTTTAATAATCCCTGCTAATTGAAAGTAGCTCCGAAACAGGGGGGGAGAGGTGGGGAGCTGGGGTGCAGGAGCAGTTTATGGCGGTGGAGATGACCCTACGGGGAATGAAATAACCTTTGGTGCTGGAGGGGAAACCCACTTCTTGGGCCCCCAAATAACTGATTTCTACAACTGTCTGCTCTGCCACCAAACCCTCCTCTTCTTATGTTTTAATCGTGGAATGTAACAGCAGGCGGAATTGCCAAGAAACCTGCTTTGAATCTAAGGAAAATTAGCCACCCCCCTCCCCACTACAAAAACTGGATTTTTTTCCACCTTTGACAGAGAATTACATTCGTTTTTATAATTGTTCTTTCTTTTTAAATCACCTGATATGACAAATGCGAGGCTCCGTTACAGTTCATCTGCTCAACAGTGTCCTTGTGAATCTGAGGCGTCCATGCTTTAATGGAGAAATTGCCCGACTAAAGTAAATCATGTCACCTTCACCCCAGCGATCATATTGGTTGCAGACATCTGCTGACCCAACCTGCAGAGCTTAAAACAGAAACGCATTTACATGTGCAGGCTGAGCTATTTGGTTCAAATGATGTCTAAATAGGTCATAATGAAAAGTAATTTTTAGCACGAGACAAAGCTACCATTTAAGCAGACTTTTGACAGCTTTTAAACATACATAATTGTTTCATATTGTAATTTAAACAGGTAAAAGACAGATTTTAGCACAAAAGCCTTAGTTCTGATTTTCTCTGGCTTTCTAGGCAGAACTATTGACTGGAGATCTAGAAAAGAAGAAGAAGAAGAAGAAGAAGAAGAAGAAGAAGAAGAAGAAGAAGAGGAAGAGGAAGAGGAAGAGGAAGAGGAAGAGGAAGAGGAAGAGGAAGAGGAAGAAGAAGAAGAAGAAGAAGAAGAAGAAGAAGAAGAAGAAGAAGAAGAAGAAGAAGAAGAAGAAGAAGAAGAAGAAGGAGGAGAAGAAGAAGAAATAAAGATATGTTCCTGATGGGTCGGAGTCAGTCATGCTGCCCTTCTCCTCTGTGTCCGCACACACCTGCCTCAGACTGTGGGTCTAGGCATTTGTGAGTCCTCTGTCCATAGGTTTTTAGCCTTCCTAGGCTTCTTGTTAATTTGGCTTTTGAGAGAGTGCCATCATATACTTCTGGCTGACTTCGAACTCAGGATCCTCTTGCCTCCTCCTCTGGAGTGCTAGACTTACAGGTGCCTACTATCACACTCGGCATTCCCAAGAAAGGAAGTAGACAAAGTTTAAACGGTGGTAGACCCTGAGTTCCGAGATGATAGCTCTTAGACGCTAAGGTTTCATTCCATGGTCTGTCAATCTGGTCCCGTGACAGGACAGCAAGTCCCAGTTGGAGAAAATTCTGGGGGAGGTCTGGTCGCCCCAGATCCAAAGTACAACAGATAAATCCAAGTGTGAGGAGCTGACAAAGCAAAGAGACGGAGTAAGGCCACCCGTAACATAATAGCAAGTCTTCAGGCTTGTGTCAACTTAGAGAATTAAATCCTGAGTCCAGAGGCAAGTGAGAAAATAATCCAAAATGGCAGATGATACTCTCTGATAAATGGTCCCTGGGATAAAACAGCTCATGACATGCCCTGAAACAAAATCTTTCCTTCTGATGCACATTCCAAGGAACCCTTTCTTTCAGAGAGGCTGTGGGGTCTGTCGACATCCTATCGAGGGGTGATAAGCCTAGGGAAAGGAAGACCTTACAATCCAGTTAGTTTCCTGTCATCTAGAGTGAAGGAAAAGATTAAGATGAGGCAGGATCGTGGGACATACAAGCATCTAGGGAGACAGAAACACAGCCTGGAGAACCTGGACAGACAACCCTGCCTGGGCACATGACTGCAGCTGCCCACAGCTCATGTGGAAACTTGTATAAGAGACAGCATGGGCGTTCATGTGGCCCCACCTCCTCTACCAAAGCCAGAAGAGTGAAAGCCTGGGACCAGGAGGCCCTGGGAGCTCCAGGGTGGTTATACAACGTTTTAATTGCCCATGGCCTTTGGGAGATATTTCCCATCCAAACCAAAACACTGCTGATTTTATTGACTACTGAACTAATAAGAAGCCTGAAATCCTAGTTTAAAACAAAATTCCACCCTGCTTCCATCTCCCAAAATTACACTCCTAAGTCATTAATGCTTATATGTTTGTTTTAATGATAGCCTTTGCTTATATTCTAGGTAGCACATCTTGGAAACCCTTCCCCTCATATTACCCTACCCTCCTGCTCTAGTTTTTTTTTTCTGTTATGTGATAAGACACTGACCAAAGGTAACTTAGGTGAGCAGTGGGCGTATCTGAATTCCAGTTCACAATCTGTCATGGAGGGAAGCCAGGCAGAAAAACCTTGCTCCAGTTTTCTTTCTCTTGCTGTGAAAAACACCATGACCCAAAGCAACCGGAGGAGGGGATTGTTTATTAAATATCCTATAGCTGGGCTGGAGAGATGGCTCAGTGATTAAGAGCACTGACTACTCTTCTGAAGGTTCTGAGTTCAAATCCCAGCAACCACATGGTGACTCACAGCCATCTCATAATGAGATCTGACAGCCTCTTCTGGAGTGTCTGAAGACAGCTACAGTGTACTTACATATAATAAATAAATCTTTTAAAAAATATCCTATAGTTTATAGCTTATCATGAAGGGAGGTCAGGGCAGGAGCCCAAGGCAGGAACCAGGAGGCAGGAACTCACAGAAGCAGAGACCATGGAAACGTGATCTTTACTGGCTTTCTTTCCTGGCTTGCTCAGCCTGCTTTCTTACACAACCCAGGGCTGCCTGCCTAAGGGTGGTGCTGCCCACAGTGGGCTGGGCCCTCCTATATCAATCACCAAATCAAGAAGTTTCTCTACAGAGTTTCCTGCAGACCACACTGATGAAGACAGTTCTTCAGCTGAGACTCCCTTTTCCTATACTCTAGGTTGTGTCAAGTTAACAAAACACTGGCCAGCACTGCCATCTTCCTAAGGACCCAGAGTAGCAGAACACTGCAGTCCAAGTCTCCCAAAGCCAGCTTGTGACAGACCTTGTTAGATGACTCCCCTCCACCTCTGCCCTCAACAACACTAACTATTCAGCTCATATGTAGGGAATTAATAAATTCTTTTTTAAAATAGTATGTTTATTGTTTGTGTTTGCATAAGTATCTGTGTGTGAGGGAGTGTGCACGTGTATGTGGATGCTCATAGAGGCCAGAAGATGGTGCCAGACCTGTCCCTTGCAGACGGAGTTAGAGGCACTTATGAGCATCCTGACATGGGTACTGGGTACTGGGAACTAGATATGGGTCCCACAAGCACTCACAGACACTGAGCCATCTCTGTCCCTGATAAACTCTTATTGAGTAAATTGATAAAAGCATCCAACATTTGAGAATTTTAAATTTCTTTCATGAGAAAACAAAGACATTTAAATATCACAGGGAAAAAACAGTCCATCACTGGGAACCCAGAGGCTGGTCCGGCTAAGCCTTTCTGTAAAGCTGGTATAAGGTTACATGCCCGTCCTCCCAGGAGGCTGAGACAGAAAGATTGCCTTGAGTTCAAGTCTATACTGGGATACATAGTACAAAAGCAGCTAGAGACACAGAGTGAGATGCAAGACCCTTTCTAAAAATAACAATTACATGTGTCAAAAAGAAGGGACAGGGAAACCAGTGGTTTCTACTCAGCAAAGGCGGATTCAAGCTTTGCAGATTAGAAACACAGAGAACGTTCTGTGTGTACCTTCCATCAAACTCAACCTGGAAAAAATGAGAACTCAGTGGGTGCCTTCTGGGCCTGTCAAAGCCTCCACGGCACTGCCTGAGGGTAGTGCAGAAGCAGGAAGTCTAAAGCAGAAGTCTAAAATCCTTACTTTGTTTCCTTAGTAACAAAGGCTAGCATTGCAAACACACATCCTTGGTAAACAATGAGGTCTTGTGTGGACAAACTCTACCCTTATATTAACGTGGGTTTTGTAACGAACCAAAGCAACCCATAGGTAACACACTGTGGCACATCGAGGTATCAGAAATGTGTTTCCCACACTAAACACCATGACTTTAAACTTGTACCCAATCTTTTAAATACGGCAATGCCTGGCAAGAGATTCCAAGGCTCCATGCTGGTTCATTTTGATGGTCAACTTGATTGGATTAAGACACACCAGGGCCAGAGGTAGTGGATTTCTGCAGCAAAGCAGTAATCACCAGATAGGACAGTGGCTTTGCTCACATCAACGGGAAGCATCTGTGACTGCATGCACAGAACCTATACCAAACCAGGAAGTCCCAGCGAGGACAGGGAGAGACTCGTGAAGTCCCAGCTGTATCTGAGGAACTACTGACAATTGATGACTGCCAGGGGAGAAAGAGTCAGCTTTCTTCTGACTGAGAAGCTACCCACGCTCCAATAGATGACTGACTGCATACGCAGTAGATGATCAAACAGCTATGCTCAAACAGTGCATACAACCATGCACACACAGCGGAAGATCACACATCAATGTACACACAGTGGGTGACTGACCACACAATCATGTACACACAGTGGGTGACTGACTGCACACACAGGCACCACTAAGGGTCAGTAAGTTAAAACAAAATGCCACATGAAGTTAGTGGGGAGCCCTGGGGATTGGAGGGGGAGCTGGTGAAGGAACGGGGTGGGTTTGATTTAAACATATTATTTGCATATGTGACATTCTCGAATGATGACAATGACAGAGACGATGATGATGATGATGATGATGACGACGGCAGTGGCGATGACGATGGGGCATTATCAAGGCACACCTCTGGATGTGAGTGTTGTCCTGCAGATTAGCTAAAGGTAAAAAAGGTCTACCCTGAATGTAGGCACCATCCACAGGCTGGGACAATCCAAAGGTAGAAGAAAAGTATTATCATCTGTCTGTCTATACTTCCTGGTCCACTGAGATGTGAACAAGAAGTTTCATGATCCTGTTTCCATCGGAGGCACTTGCACCGCCATAATGCCTTCCCCTCCATCATGAACTGTACCCTTCAGCCTTGAGTCAAATAACCCATCTTCATTGAAGCTGCTTCTTCATTTTTTTCTGAAATTGTAATTTAATTACAACATTTCTCCCTTCCCTTTCTTACCTCCAAATACCACACTCAGCTCACCTTCAAATTCATGACCTCATTGTTTTTCATTTATTGTTATTGCCCGCATATATGTATTTGCATATATATATATTCCAAAATATAAGAGGTTGAGTCCACATAATGTTGCTTGATATGTATTTTGAGGACTGACTTGTCAGGCATTTTGTTGTAACAATGAGAAAAGTTACTAAGACAGGTTGCAGATGCATTGTTTTTATACTTTGGGGTTTGTTATATATTTTGCAAACCAACAAACCAATAATCCAATAATAGTCAAGGCAACAGCAAACTCAGCGGCAGCAGGGAGAGCAGCAGGGGCAGCAGGGGGAGCAGGGGAGAAGCAGGGGGAGTAGGGAAGAAGCAGGGGGAGCAGGGGAGCAGCAGGAGAGCACCAGGGGGAGTAGGGGGAGCACCAGGGGGAGTAGGGGGAGCACCAGGGGAGCAGCAGGGGGAGCAGCACCCTTCCCAGGCTCTCTCAGGCCTTTCCCATTTATACCTTCTCCAGACTCCCCAGAATTAAGCCATCTGCTGCTGCTAAGGTCACACCCTTGCTAGTGCATGAAGCAAATCATAATCACCTACTGTGAAGTAGCTCTTATCCCACACCTGGGATTAAAACAAAAACATATTCACATAACATAACTGGGTTTTTTAAGAAACCAAAACTCTCACTACATCAAGTGACTAAAATTTCTATCACCCAATCCTTCCACGGAAAGGTATATCAGTCAGTCTTGGCAAGGGCCAATTTCAATAATATTCTATTGTTGTTTGGGGATGATTTCCCATCAATGCAACTGTTCCCAAAGTATTTTGTCTCTGGTTGTGGCCACAAACAGACAAGTCTCTGAGTCGCTGTTTGACAATGCACATTTTAGCACAGCCAAAGCTGTTGATTCTCAAGGAGTCATTTTTCCAAAAAGATTGAACTCTTCTTTAGAATCAGTTTTTCATGAGTCTGGGTTTTATTTTCAATGTAAATTTACATAATGGCACTTTAATGCTTCCTCTGACACTTCCTGTAACTTGTTGGGGTCACACAGGGAAATGAGAGTGGTTTCATGGTTTGGATATAATTCAAACTGCCTGCTCATGTGTTTTCTCTGTGTGTCTTCAATTGCAAGGGAAAAATAATTTTTAAAATGACTTCGTCTCGAAGCAGTCATTAATTGCCTGTAGTGATTCATCTAGGGAGGGGCCTGATGAGATTCCCACATACACATTGATATGTCAGCTGCCTTTGTAAGTGTGCGGTCTTTGTTAGGCAGCCATATTGTTGCGATGTCATGGGTGCAGCTTCCCTGTCATAGATAGAAGACACACAGGTGTCTGGTCCTCTGTCTCTTTCAGTTTTTCTGCCAACAGTTCAACAAGGACCCTGAACCTTATGTGTAGGGGATATGTTGTAAATATATCAGTTGGGGTTGGGCAGCCTAAGGTTAGTTCTTTTCTGTACTTTGACCAGTTTTAGATTTCTATAATGGTCTCTGTCTGCTGCATAAAAGAGGGTTTTTTTTTTAAAGGAGGAAGAATCACTCCCTAATTGGTTATTCAATACAGAATGATCAGCCCTGAAATTACATACATATGAGTAACCCTAAATAGACTCAATGGGAGATATATATATATATATATATATATATATATATATATATATATATCCCATTAGATATATATGTATATCCATATATGTCCTATTGAATATTATATCCCGTTGAATCTATAAATACATATATACATATATGCATATACATATGTACATATATGCATATATGTGTATATGTATATGTTTACATATATACATATGTATACACATAAACATGTGCATATATACATACACAGAGAGAGAAAAAAAGAGAGAGAGAAAGAGAGAGAGAAACTATAAATTTGAGCGGGAACATGGAAACACCAGAGAAATTGGATATGGGAGATGAAAGGAGGAATGATGTAACTCTAGTAGTCTGTGATGGTTGAATATGCTCAGGCAAGGGAGTGGCACTATTAGAAGGTATGGTCCTGTTGGAGTAGGTATGGCCTTGTTGGAGTAGGTGTGTCACTATGGGTGTCGGCTTTAAGACCCTCACCCTAGCTGCCTGGAAACCAGTACTCTGCTAGCAGCCTTCAGATGAAGATGTAGAACTCTCAGCTCCTCTACCACCATGCCTGCCTGGATGCTGCCATACTCCTACCTTGATGATAATGGACTGAACCTCTGAACCTGTAAGCCAGTTCCAATTAAATGTTGTCCATACAAGAGTTGCCCTGGTCATGGTACCTGTTCACAGCAGTAAAACCCTAACTAAGACATAGTCATATATGAAATCTTCTAAAATAAATACATAAACAAAATAGACTTCATCAATAATAAAGAACTTATCCGAGGTGTCATATGAACACTGCATTCTCCTCCATCAAATAGGATGATACTTAAATCAAAGTCATGGATAACTGGTTTTAGAGCTTCAAAAGTTCTAAATATAGATTCTGATGAGTCATCTTGTATGCATTTTTATTTTGCAAATAATTTACTTGCGGAATGTATTACTTGAGCCACTCATATCCAGATGCTTAGGCCAAAGATGTAATATTAGTATCTTCAAAAGAGGAAATGTGTGTCACTTTTCTGTTGCTGTGATAAAATACCATGACCAGAGCAACTTGTAGAAGGAAGAGTGTCTTTGGTCTATGGTTCCAGAGGGTTAGAGTCCATGATGGTGGAGCAGAGGCATGGTGGCTGTGAATGGAAATGAAGAGCTCACATTTTGAACCACAAGCAGGAAGCAGAGAGAATGAATTCAGAATAGAGTTGGTTTTTAAGCTCTCAAAGCCCTCCCCAATGACAGACTTCTTCCTAAAGGGTATGTATACCTCTGTCTTAGTTGAGGTCTTATTGCTGTGAAAAGACACCATGTCCAAGGCAACTCTTATGAAAGAAAACATTGGGGCTGACTTGCAGTTTCAGAGGTTCAGTCCATTATCATAATGACTGGAAACATGGCATCCTACAGGTAGACTCAGTACTGGACCCTGAGAGTTCTATGGCTTGATCCAAAGGCACCAGCAGGAGACTGTATTTACAAGCAGCCAGGAGGAGAGTGGAATTCCACCCTGGACAGAGCTCACACTGGGTGGACACAGACCTCAAAGCCTACCCCCACAGCAACACACTTTCTCCAAAAGGAGCACACCTACTCCAACAAGGCCACACCTATTCCAACAAGGCCACACCTCCTACCAGTACCACTCTCTGTGTACCAAGCATTCAAATACACATAGGGGCCAAGCCTATTCAAACCACCACAACTTCCTAATCCTTCCCAAACAGATTACCAACTGGGCATAAGCATTCAGATGCTCAAGACTCTGAGACACACTGATCATTCAAACCTTCACAACAGGCAAGAAACAAGGACAGAAAAATAAGTTGTCCAGTACTTGAGGTCCATGCTGTTCCCTGGCCTATGGTCTCTGCTGATGCCATCTGCTGCTTTTCTGCCATACTGTCACCACAGATCACCAGAGTCCACTGCTACCAGAACATCTGCCCCAATCACACATGCCTGATGATGTCCCTCCTGACTCCACACACAGCAAAGATGAAATTATCAAGAATTTCCCAAAAGACCAAAGGAGGTCTTGGCAGATCATTCCCAGGTCCAGCCTGTAGATTAAAGCATTTATAGGTTTCATTTTAATTTTTAAAAATATTTTATCACTTGTTAACTTATTTTTCTTTTGGTAAATTTATGCTGATTATGCATTTTATTTTTTAATTTGTCTTTGTTCTTGAGAAATTTACATGTGTGTACAGTGAAATATAATTATATCTATCATTCCCACCTCCCAGGGTACATGCTTTAGAATGTGACCAGACACATGCTCTGTTACTCCTCCGAATTGTCCCAACAATGCAGTGAATTTCAAACATGTATCCAATCTATGAGAGTGGAGCCTGGAGTTTGGGACTTGAGCAGATCCCACTTCTAGTGCTCATCAGAGCCAAGATGGCTCCCAGGGCCCTTCTGTTCTCCTAAAGGTGAGAATGTGCAGGCAGAGGATACTTAACCAGGACACACCATGGATTCTGCAGGTAAATCTGTTAGAAGTCAGGTAGAATGACCAGCCCAGGAGCACCCTTACCAGCCCAGGCTGCCTGTGTTCCTGTACCTCTATCACACCTATCTAATCAACCATCACCTGAAAATACTCAGAAAAAAAAATGCAGAAAGTTTCAAAATGCAATACTGGAATTTGCTGTTCCCAGAGGGCTGTACTGAGTCCACACAAAGGAAGTGGCATGTGGGTGCTGTGCTGAGTGTCTGAAGTAATGAAAAGATGAATCTAACGTGTAAGGAAGGAATGTGAGTGTTACATACCAATACAATGCTGTTCCAAAAGATGAACTTAGCATCTACAAATAGTATCTGTATGTGATCTTAGAACCAATCCCCTGGGAATGCTAAAGGACAATTACTCACAGGTACCTCTTCTATCCATGATGGGTACTTGGAGGGCTCAGTCTTGTGCAAGTACCCACAGAGGCTCTGCATTCATGATTGCAACTCCAAGGCCATATCTGGATGGCAACATTTCTCGGCAGTTCTCCACCTTCCTCCAACTCTTAAGTTCCTTCTGCCTGCTCTTCTGTGATGTTCCCTGGACTTTGGGGGAGAGAGATAATGGAGATGCCCATTAAAGGCTGAGCACTTCTTAGTCCCTTACTTATGGTACCTTGACAAGGTCTGACTCTGATTAACTATCCCCAGGAGTACCTATTTCAGTGCAGGTGTGCAATGTAGTCAGCTGAGATCAGGATGAGTGACATTTCCATCTCCTTATCATGAGTCTAGGTTTGGAGCCTTTGAGTTCTTCTAGTCACAAAAATATGTATCTCATAAATATATACAATTATTACATGTTACTAAAATTTAACATTTAAAGATAAGGAAGTCTTACCCCCTGATTTCTCTCTCTCTCTCTCTCTCTCTCTCTCTCTCTCTCTCTCTCTCTGTATGTGTGTATGTGTGTGTAGGGGTGGGAGGGTATATTTATCACACTGTATACATAACTGTGTATAACTAAAGCAACAAGCTTATAAAATATTTTTTAAAAAAGAATAGTAATCCAGAGGTGGTGGATGATTACAAGGAAACTGTGTTCTGGACACAGCAGGGCAGTTACACATGTACATGTGAAAGCATAGCATGACATCACACGCACATGCTGCAGAAGCTCAAGCCAAACTCCAAGCACGACTGGGGATAGTGGGCAGGAAGCCCCGCCCCTAGATGGAGAGTTGTTGACATTTGATAGCTTCTAGGAAAGGGGGGACTCTGTTTTCTTTAAAGGTGTAACACCTGGTGAGTGAACTACATTCTAGGCAGGTCCCACCCCTAAGAGGATTTGGCCAACAGAAGTCAACTTAAAGATTTAAAAGAAAAAAAAAAAAAGAGGGAACATGAGGTTGGGTGGGTGGGTGGAGAGGTGGAGATGGATCTGGGAGGAATTGGGAAGGGAGGGTGTATAATCAAATACATTGTATGACATTCCCAAAGAATTAATAATGATATTATTTTTAAAAGGTAGTGGAGATGCACTATGCTGACCTAGAATGCAGGTGGCCCTAGGTTTAATCCCCAGCACCATCAGAAAAAAACCAAACAGGAAAATTAAATATTTCTTGGGGACCATGAAGGAAGAAGTCTTTATGGTGGAACAGATTCCTGGGCACAAAATTCTTACCTGGAAGACAGCAGGATGGGATGGATTTTAATTTCTTATAAACAGAACAAAACCTTTTAAGGAACTGAGCATGAAATAGAAATGAGCCAAATGTCTCCATGGGAAGATTTGGTTTGGGTCAAACACAAAGTGGAGATTTTTGATCTTGTAAAGGAGCACACCTACAACAAAATGTTCCGAAAAGTTGAGAAAATGCATTCATACATTTATTCATACAGCAAATAAATATTAAGGTCTTCCTCTGTGCCGGGAAAAGTGATGAGCATACACTTGCCAGACAAACACAAACAAAAATAAATGTGAGAGGAGAAAATGAATATTTAACAAGATAGACAGTGGTCAATGTGAGTCTCTTCCTCTCAAGCTGCACCATGTACAGAGAGCAAAATTTAAAGGATCTATCCAATGTTATTGAGAAATTTGAGAAATTTGATTATATATATATATATGAGTATATAAAATATGTTCTACTCAAAGGCCCAATATAATATTTGAGCAAAATGAATTTGACCAATACTATCAGTAAGCTCAAATATATGTACATACTACAATAAAAAACATGCAAAACAATACACAATTCGGTATGGATATTTCCATACCGAACATTTGGCAATATCATTAATAAACTGGAACACTATTATACTTATACACATTTATCACAAAATTTTACCCAAAAGTCTGATATGGTAGCCACTAACCATAAGTAGTTAATGTGACTGATTATAGTTAAATAAACTGGAAAATGCGGTTTTTTTAGTCTCACTGGCTGTATTTATGAATCTAGTCAATGGCATTACAGCCAAGACAGATTTGTGTCATTGCAAAAGTTCTGTTGGACAATGAGGCATAGGGAATGCAGCTGTAAACTCTATATTAGCACTTAGAGAATTTTCCTATGCACAAAAGAAGAATCAACTTTTTAAAAATTTAATTGTGATGAATAATTAAAAATCACAATCGTAGCACAAAATGTGTTCATTCCCACTTGTATGTTATCTCTTCTAGGTTCTCTTGACAGACACTCCTGAGAAATATGAAAATGTGTATTCACAGTGCAAGGCGTATTTATTTCAATAATATTTCCATATGTAGAGATGGAACATATATGTAGATATAGAAATGGATGGATGAGTGGGTGGGTGGATCAGTGGGTAGATGGATGGGTGAGTGGGTGGATGGGTAGATGGACCCACATATGTAGACATTAAAAATCATAATTTAAATTGTTCTTTTGTACTCTATTCCAGTGCAACAGGATGCATTTTGAATTGTTTCTTTCCCCCATCTCCACAACAACTAGAAACTCAATTCTCATTGTCAATATTTAGACTAAAACAAATGTTCAGTCATAGAACTTAGAAAAGATGGGTTCACAATTCTAACCCACTACCAATTATGAGAAGAAAAACTGCTAAAAATAAGAGCAATTAAGGATCAGATTTTGTTTTATGCCTGGCTGGCTGGCTGGCTGGTAGGTTGGTTGGTTGGTTGGTTGGTTGGTTGGTTGGTTGGTTGGTTGGTTGGTTGGATAGTTGCTTGGATGGTTGGATGGTTGGTTGGTTGGTTGGTTGGTTGGTTGGTTGGGTGGTTGGTTGGTTGGCTCATTGATTAGTTGTTTGATTGCTTGGTTGGTTGACTAGTTGAGTTTTTGTTGGTTAATTGGTTTATTTGCTAGTTTCTTTCTTGCTTGGCTCATTGATTAGTGGTTTGATGGGTTGGTTGGTTGAAAGGTTGGTTGGTGGTTTGTTGGTTAGGGGGTTTTTTGTTGTTTGACTGGATGGTTGGTTAGTTGGTTGGTTGGTTCATTGATAGTTGTTTGGTTATTTGGTTGTTTGGCTGCTTTGTTCATTGGCTAGTTGTTTGATTGATTGGTTTATCCTAGGGAAGACTATTTGGAGTCTAAGCTGGGGCAAAGAAAGTATCAAATGAACGTGAAAAGAAAATCTTTCTGTGCCAGAACACAAGAAAGATTCATGAAGATATGTAAAGGGAGACAAAAGCTAGTTTGAAATGATCCCCACCGTCAAATTCTAACCAATTTAAATGTCAAAATATTTTTTATGTAAAGATAGTAATGGACTAAAACCCATGATGTCATAGGGCTATAGATTAATGCACTATTTTAATTAAGGGGATGGAAATAAAAAACACTGTAAGTATAATAATTAATATAGAATGAAGGATGGAGTTAGAAAATCATCAGCATATAATAAAACTAATGAGTGAATATTGATGAAGCATAAAAAATTATATAGCATAAAACTATCTCCCCACAAATTAGCTATTGATTACAAAGGAGAGGAAAGAAATAGGTTGACATGATGGTAACCAAATAATCAAAGAAAAGAAAACCAATGTTGGAATAAACCAACTCCAGTGCTAACTGCATACTCTGAGAGAGGCACGTTCTTGTTTACAAATCATTCCTGCCAACAGAGAAGAAACCAGATCTATATACATAAGCTTTGAGACATAGCCCCAAAGGAGAGAAAGTGGTTCATGTTCTCCAAGATAGAAGGGCAAAAAAGGCTAAGGAGGTTGCAAAGACCAGTCACCTCAGTGCAGTACCTGAGCCTGGACCATACACTGCAGGAGAAAAGAGCAACCAACTACTAAAGGACAGTACTTGGATAACCAGCAGAATGAAATATGGAAAACGGGCTAGATAGGGAATCATCCCTGCTTATTCCCAAATGGTTAGAAGAAGTATTGGTGTGCATACTAATAATCACCAAGTATTAGCATATGTATAGAAATTGTTAATATTAGTATAATTAGTATACTAATTACATATTTAAATATAGACTAATTGTAGCTATATACACATAGAAAAGAAATGAGACAAATTTAAACAATTGGCAAAGGATAATGGGAACTCCTCAAAATATTCTTGTAACTAATCAAAGTTAGAAATGATAACAAAATAAACAAAACTTGAAAAGAACTAACAATTTAGGCTTTTAAAATTTTGAATTACTACTGGGTGTGGTGACACACTCCTATTTCCCCAGTGTTCAATGAACCTCGGGTTAAAGACAGACTGAGCATAACATGACCTCATCTCAAAACTATTTTACGAAGTTGAATTTGCAAATAAATTTTAAGAATGTGTTTCTTAAATTAAAAATTAAACCAATCAAGTCCAATCAAGGGAAAGAAGAAAAAGAATTAGAAGAATAGAAAGAGCTGGACATGGTAGCACAATACTTTACTCCTGGTACTCGAGAGGCAGAGGCAGAAGGAACTGTGAGTTAGGGACAAGCCTCGCTTACAAATGAGGTCACTGATGGCTACACAGTGTTTGTATCTCAAGATGGGAGCTCTCAGCTACTGCTCCAGGACCATACCTGCCTGTCTGCCTGCTGCCTTACTCCCTGCCGTGATAGCCA
Organism: Tokudaia tokunoshimensis; assembly: GCA_036184795.1. Classification (NCBI taxonomy): domain Eukaryota; kingdom Metazoa; phylum Chordata; class Mammalia; order Rodentia; family Muridae; genus Tokudaia; species Tokudaia tokunoshimensis. The sequence continues at coordinate 6,049,677 of BTHU01000001.1, forward strand.
GCAACTCTAACCCTCTGAAACTGTAAGCCCCAAATAGACCCTTCTACAAGTCATGTTGCTCATCATTTCTGATCACAGCAAGAGAAAAGTACCACTAAGATGCCCAGAATTGTCCAGCAAGGGACTGGGATCATGGTTCAGTAGTAGAACTCCTGCCTAGAATCCACCACTGAAGACTGGGGGCGTGGCTCAGTGGTAGAGCCCCTGTCTAGAATCCTCCAATGAGGGGCTGGGGGCGTGGCTCAGTGGTAGAGCCCCTGTCTAGAATCCTCCAGTGAGGGGCTGGGGGCGTGGCTCAGTGATAGAGCACCTGCCTAGAATCCCCCAGTGAGGAGCTGGGGGCGTGGCTCAGTGGTAGAGCCTCTGCCTAGAATCCTCCAGTGAGGGGCTGGGGGCGTGGCTCAGTGGTAGAGCCTCTGCCTAGAATCCTCCAGTGAGGAGCTAGGGGCGTGGCTCAGTGGTAGAGCCCCTGCCTAGAATCCCCCAGGGAGGGGCTGGGGGCGTGGCTCAGTGGTAGAGCCCCTCCCTAGAATCCCCCAGTGAGGGGCTGGGGGCGTGGCTCAGTGGTAGAGCCCCTGCCTAGAATCCCCCAGTGAGGGGCTGGGGGCGTGGCTCAGTGGTAGAGCCCCTCCCTAGAATCCCCCAGGGAGGGGCTGGGGGCGTGACTCAGTGTAGAGCCCCTGCCTAGAATCCCCCAGTGAGGGGCTGGGGGCGTGGCTCAGTGGTAGAGCCCCTGCCTAGAATCCCCCAGTGAGGGGCTGGGGGCGTGGCTCAGTGGTAGAGCCCCTCCCTAGAATCCCCCAGTGAGGGGGCTGGGGGCGTGGCTCAGTGGTAGAGCCAATGCCTAGAATCCTCCAGTGAGGGGCTGGGGGCGTGACTCAGTGATAGAGCACTTTTTATAACATGTTTTTGAATGGATTCCAAGCATCAAAAAATACTTAATTTGAAAGTATAAACTAAAATTTAATTATTTGAACAAGACAGACTTATAGGCAGGTTATTATGATCTTACAATACTATACAGGTAGTACTTATCAATTCTTTTATGACATAACTTTGGTCAAGATCCTTCTAGAGGAAAATACACAGAAATTTTCTGAAAAAATGAGAATTGTAAGAGAGACATAACATATCATCTACTAAAGCAAATTGCAGAACTATAGCATTAAGACTGTGGAACTGGCCTAGGGGGAAAAATAGATATGAAAAAGTAAATAAGCAATGTATATAAGAAGAATTCAAAAAAAAAAAACCAAAGAGCATATCACAAGCCTTTGTGCACCATTAGCTGCCTGAGAAATATTTCAAAGCAACAAGCAGAAAGGGCTGGGAAGAAAGCGGTTGGTAAAGATGGGGAATTGAGTAATCCTCACCCATGTGAAATATGCTTGCAAATTTCTATAGTGCTTCTGGAAAGCAATTTGGAAACATAGGATAAAAGTTCAAAAGATAATCCAAACTGACTGGGAATATGACTCAAAATTAGAACCAAGCATAGATAGATAGATAGATAGATAGATAGATAGATAGATAGAGACAGACAGACAGACAGACACACACACACACACACACACACACACACACACCTACCTGAATAACAGGCAAACGCTTAAAACTGCAGCTTCAAAGGCTGTTTTGGGGTTGGAGAGATGGCTCAGAGGTTGAGTTCCTTATTGCTCTTCAGGAAGACCTGGCTTTAATTCCCAGCTCCCATATCCCTGGAATGAGCCCTCTTCTGGCCTCCTCGGGCACTGCACTTACATGCAAAAACACACGTTGCTCTAATTGTCTTAAATAAATGACCTTAGCTGTGACTCACAGCATTGGCAATATAGAACTTGAAGAGGCTACCTCAGTACAGAAATAGGGACACCAACAACCCACCCACAAAACCTTTGACCCAAAATTTATCCTGTCTACAAGAAATGCAGGGTCAGGGGATGGAGCAGAAACTAAGAGTAACAGTCCCAAATTGAGAACCATCCCATGGGCAAGCACCAATCCCTGACACTGTTAATGATACTCTGCTGTGCTTGTAGACAGGAGTCTAGCATGGCTGTCCTCTGAGAGGATTGGTGGCTTTTCCGAAAGCTGTTGCCTGTCTGTGGGATATGTTCTTCTGGCTGGGTTGCCAAGTCTGGCCTTAGTAGGAGAGGATGCACCTAGACCTGCAGAGACTTGATGTGCTAGGGTGGGGAGATACCCCGGGGGTCCTCCATCCTCTCAAAGAAGAAGGGGAGTGGGATGCAGGAGGGATTGTAAGAGGAAGTGGCTGGGAGGGGGCAGTGATCGGGATGTAAAGTGAACAAAAAAATTACATTTTTTAAAGGCTATGCTATTAACTGGAAATGTATCCACCACAGAAACATCTTTGTATAGCAGGATCACTTGTTCATAATGTACTGAACATGCAGAGAAAGTTGCTGAATAGACAGATGCTTGAAAGGATACACCCCCTCCTGCAGCCTGTACCTGCACCCTTCCCCTCCTCCACTTTAGCACTACCGTGACTCCAGACACTTTCCAGCACCAGAGTTGTAATTCATTCATTCACTCATTTGGTATGTGAGTCAGGAGTAGCATGAAATGAAGACCACCCCAAATAGAACACAGGCTAAGGCTCTTCATCCAAAGCCGCTGGGTTGAGGGAGTCATCTCTGCCTCCTAGCTTTTGGCAGCCACACAAAGGTAAACAAAAGGATGAGAAGCTTTTGTGGTAGAAGAAATAGATAGATAGGTAGATAGATAGATAGATAGATAGATAGATAGATAGATAGATAGACAGACAGACAGACAGACAGACAGACAGACAGACAGAGGCTTCTTGTGTGCCCTATTGGTTCAAAGAGGCTATGGGCATGCTAATCCTCATTAGGTGCCCCGTATGGTTGTTTAACCGTAGGTACTTGGTATTCTCCAAAGGGCCTTCATTGAAAACAGAAGCCTAATTATGAACACTTCCAGTTATTTATTAGTTTAACCTGGCCCACTGTCACACTGCTATGGTTCAGTTTTTCTAACCTGGTTCCTGAACTTGCTCTCATCCCTGGAGACAACTGGTTCACTTCCTGGACCAGTCCCTGTAAATTACAAATCATAGGTTTTTCTTTATGTATCTATATGGTCTGCTGACCATCCGGTTGTTTAGTCAGTCTCCCAGAAGCATAGGGGAAAACACTGGATCCAGCACTTAGTGCTAGTGGTCAATTTGACAGAATCTGGAAGCATCTGGAAGATGGGCCCCTGGGTATGCCTGTAGAGGATTATGTGGACTGTGTTCATTGAAGTGGGAAGATTGTGGGTGTGACGGTTCCCTGGGCAAGAGGTCACGGACTGCATAAGGTGCAGGAAGTAAGTAAGCTAAACACTCACGTTCATTGCTCACTGCTCTCGGCTTCCTGAATGCGGATGCTGCGATCTGCCAGCCACCTGCTCCTGTCCCTATGCTTTCCCCGAAGCCAGAATAAATCCTTCCTCCCCCAAGTTGCTTTCGGCAGGGTATTTTATCACAACCACAGTAAAAGAAACTAAGAAAATGGACTTGAAACTGTGTGTTAGTCATTTTGATAAAATTCCCGGGGAAGGCAACTTTAGAAAGGGAAGATTTGGTTTGGAGAAACGTTCTGGAGCATGGACATGGGGTTGGGCTGGCTCCATTCCCGTTGGGCTATGAAGACCTGGAACATAATGGTGGAGGAAATGTGGTAGAGCAGAGCTGTTCAGCTCATACCAATCAGGAGAGAGGAGGGACCAGCTCAAGATGAACCCTGCAGGGGTATATCCCCCATTCCCAGTTATCAGCTGTGGTGGTTTGAATATACTTGGCCCAGAGTGTGATGTCATCAGGAGGCGTGGCCTCACTGGATTAGGTGCGGCCTTGTTCAAGGAAGTGTGTCACTCTGGAGGGTGCTTTGAGATACTCTCCCAGTTGCCTGAGAGACAGTCTTCTCTTGCTGCCTTTGGATCAAGAGGTAGAACTCTCAGCTCCTCCAGCACCATGTCTGCCTGCACACTGCCACACTTCCCGCCATGATGATAATGGACTAAACCCAGCCCCAGTTAAATGTTTGCCTTTATAAGAACTGCCATGGTCATGGTGTCTCTTCTCATCAATGGAAACCCTAACTGAAATATCAGCACTGTCCAGCCAGGACCAGCTCCTAAGTCTCAGCACCTTTAAATAAAGGATTCAAACTATGAATCCATCCATGGCTTGAACCACCATTCAGTTCCGAGTCCTCAGGATCAAACTGGTTCCCACAAGTTCTGCCAGCTGGAGACCAAGGCTTCAGGATGCTTCACAACCAAACCTTAGCAACAAAGGTGTATGAACCATGTTGCCTGCTCGCCCAAGTAGATTGTTCTCTGGTAGAAAAGATGTCCATTATTCTGGAATTTCACGGATCTGTAGCTGTGTTCCACAGTAGGAAGCCCTCCCTTTCTGGATCCATGGGAGTGCAATGTGAGCTTAAGTCAAACCCACACACTACTATCATGGTCTGCAGGGCCCTTCGTTGTTTGGTTCCTGTCAGCTCCTTCCCACTCTGCTCCATCTTTCTGTGCAGCGATGTCCACCCATCCAGCCAGTAGGAGAAAGCAACCCTACCAGCTGCAGGCAGTAAGGATCACAGTGCCTAAAATGGATTTATATTTCCATGTGTCTGACACTCCTAATTATATCAGCAATAAAAAATATTTCTTCCTGGGGATGGAGAGATGACTCAGCAGTGAAGTGCATTGGACGCCCTTGAAGGGGACTGGGGTTCGATTCCCACATGGTGGTTCATAAGCACCTGCAACTATGGCTTCAGAGTATCCATCACCCTCTCTTGGCCTTCACAGGCATTGAACACATGTGGTACACAACCATAGAGGCAGGAAAACAGTCACACCATAAAAATAATAGTATATACTCCTTACTGAAGTCAGAGAAGGCATTTGCTATTAGTCACTATCGGAACCAATTTGTCACCACTAGTTAGGATTATGATAACAAATCCCCAAGCCTCAACTTAGCCCATTTCCCTTTAAATTTTAATACACATTGATTACTACACAGGAACTACTGAAAGTATCTCCCAGGTAGAGAGAGGTTCTCGGGACACACGGGTGCGATGCTTTAACAGTGAGTTTGGAGAAACTTGAAATTGCTGAGTACCGACAGAGGCACAGTCACCTCCACTAAGTGCGCTGAACGGCACAGTTCTGCATTTAAACAGGAGAGCTAGAGCAAACAAGGAAAGCCCCTTGACAGCCAAGACAAATTACCTGAGCTTCTGTCACTTCAACTCTGTCACCTGAAGTGGGCACTTGAAAGTTCATTTGTGTTTAAATTTTAAAACAGAGCAAACTCGGTGGTGTTACCTTTTTGTTTGATTGGTATGAATTTTAGTTCATACATGATTTATGGAATTTTAATAGTGTCTTTAAGATTGAAATTCATTATTTTCAATTGCTAATCACTCACAAACTATGAAAGAATAGAGAGACTTGAACAGAGCCAGCACACTTTCGACGTCTATCCAGATAAAGTTAGATGATCACAAATACAATTGCGAACAACTACAATCTGTCTCAAACAAATCATGCTGACACACCAAGATTTCACATCGCTCTTGAGCTGGGCTATGTCTCAAGTGCTCTACCACTGAGCCACGCCCCCAGCCCCTCACTGAGGGATTCTAGGCAGGGCTCTACCACTGAGCCACGCCCCCAGCCCCTCACTGGGGGATTCTAGGCAGGGACTCTACCACTGAGCCACACCCCCAGCCCCACACAGGGGGATTCTAGGCAGGGACTCTAGCACTGAACCATGCCCCCAGCCCCTCCCTGGAGGATTCTAGGCAGGGACTCTAGCACTGAACCATGCCCCCAGCCCCTCACTGGGGGATTCTAGGCAGGGGCTCTACCACTGAGCCACGCCCCCAGCCCCTCACTGGGGGATTCTAGGCAGGGCTCTACCACTGAGTCACGCCCCCAGCCCCTCACTGGGGGATTCTAGGCAGGGGCTCTACCACTGAGTCACGCCCCCAGCCCCTCACTGGAGGATTCTAGGCAGGGCTCTACCACTGAGTCACGCCCCCAGCCCCTCACTGGGGGATTCTAGGCAGGGGCTCTACCACTGAGCCACGCCCCTAGCCCCTCACTGGGGGATTCTAGGCAGGGCTCTACCACTGAGCCACGCCCCCAGCCCCTCACTGGAGGATTCTAGGCAGGGCTCTACCACTGAGCCACGCCTCCAGCCCCTCACTGGGGGATTCTAGGCAGGGGCTCTACCACTGAGCCACGCCCCTAGCCCCTCACTGGGGGTTCCTAAATGGGGCACTACCACTGAGCTATAACAAATACACCAACACTTTGTTTGTTTGTTTGCTTGTTAGGATAAGCCTGCACTCTACAGCCTAGTCTAGCATTCACTCAACTCCTGATCCTCCTGAACCTGCCTCCTGAGCTCTAGGATAACAGGTGTGCATCACCATGTCCTGATTTCTTAAAGATGAAAAGAAATTAAAGTTTTTACTGAATTATCTTGATTTATGACAATTTGACATTTTAGTGATTTTTCAACTAAGGGAACCCTTTAAATGGGAGCCTTAAAAAAATGTATGCCAAAATGGATCTCACACTGAAAGATTTTCGTAGCTGTTTATTTATCTGTGGTTTAGCATGAATGAAGCACTAGGGAATTAAGAAGAGTCTAGAAGTGTTCTCCAATCAGCTCGGGATGAAAACAGCCTGACACATCTGGCTACAAGGAGCATCAAAGCCTGGCCGATCTGCAGGGCCCAGGACTCAAGATGGGCAGCTGTAATTCTTCTTCACAGCTTCATTTCGCTAGTGCATGTGGGTGAGCTTGGCTGCGTGAGTGTCGTCCATGCTATCAGCCATTATGCGGGCTTCCTTTTGGTATAGGAATCTTTCCTTCTGGCATGACTACACACATGAAGGGTCAACTTAGGAAATGTTATGTTTCTAAGATTTATCATTATTATTATTATTATTATTATTACTATTCATGCATGTGCATATGGAGGCCAAGGGGTAAACTGGGCACCATTCTTCACATGGCCTCTACCTTGGTTTTGATTGGTTGCTTGCTTGTTTAGGCACAGCCTCCTCATTGGCCCGGGACTTGTGCATTCGGCTAGGCTGACCCACCAGAAAGACCCAGAGATTCCCCTGTCCCTACTTCATGTGTATGCCACCATTCCCGAGCTTGTATATGGGTTCAGTGCCCACATTTGTATGGAAAGCACTTTACTGCCCAACGGTCTTCTGAGTCCCTCTATTATATTCCTGGATAGTAACTGAAAATCATTCACATGTATGGGAGAAAGCGTTTGTGGGGACAATCCCCTCTGACTAAGAAATGTGGTGCCTCACCTATGCCCTGAAGGCCCTTGAAACACATCATGTTTGGTCTGACCTTGCATATTCAATTGCACATGCCAGGAGCACACTTCTCTCCTATCTTTGAGGGGCTGGACTCTGTAATTCATCAGCCCCTCTCAGAGGGCCATATTATCAGTGTACTGTTTCTCCATGCACGGTCACACCTTGTCCCATTGCTTGACGTGTTTGCTTATTGTCTGTGCCCTGGTGCCGGGGTGAAAGCCCTGGGAAGAAGGGAAAAGTCCTCCAGTTTCCCTGCCTCCCTTGGGCACAGCACCTGGCAAACACCACGTCTGCATGAGGTGCCTGAGCAACCAAACAACTGTGAATTCGGAAACTGCTGTCACATGGTGCCAAGGGAAGGGACCCATCCATGCTGGGCCCTGAGGCTGAGGCAGGAAAGATAAAAGGGAACATGGAGCCATCAGGAAGGGCAGAGGGACATTCAGGGAATTTCAAGCAGGCAGGGTCCAGAGGGCATTGTTAGGGCATAGAAAGCATCAAGGATCCCAATGCTGTCATTTATGCCCCTGGCACACAGATGGTTAAGGGATTTTATCGTATTTGAGTTGTTTGAAGTGGGCAGGCAGTGACACAGGACCAGATATATTCTCTATAAACTTCACCATAGCTGCCACAGAAAGGCAACGAACTGAGTGGGGAAATGATGACAGCCTGTGCTCTTTGGTGTTCTGGCAAGAACAGAGGCTAAGATGAAGCAAAACTCACTTCCTCCCCACCCCCCACGTCCCCTGGCAACTAGAATTGTCCTGGGTCCTTTAAGACAAGGCAGGTCTAGAACCAGCAGGGAAACAGGGAGACGCAGGCCTCCATAGCAGTGGGCAATGAGCAGGACCAGGGTCTGTGAGGAAGAGGTGGAAGGAAGGACTTTGGTAGCTCAAGTCAGGAGGTGCGTATCCAAGGGGACACTACCAGAGACACAGAAGCTAACTCAGCTAAAATCTGTACTTCTCTTCACTCACAGTAAGGGAGGCTGCAAGAGATCTCTAAAGACTAACTCAGATGCTGAAAGATGAGACAGAGAGCCACTGTCTCATCCTGAATTAAGAGCAGGTCAGCAAAGGAGTCCCGCTGAGCCAGTCCTGCTGAGTCCCCAGAACCTAACAACTACCCTGGGACACAGACACGGCTCAGAAACTGGGAGATGCTCCAGGGACACCCCCTTCTTGCCCCTCCCACAAGGATGGCCAGCATTTGTCGCCCTGTCCCCAACAAAGCTGCTAATGTGGGTGGTCTCTCGGGATAGGGAGCAAGGGGCAAACTTTGAATCTTTACATGCCACAAGGAAGAAAATCAATTCCAGGGCCCAAGGGAGGGTAGTCACAGCAGAAGGTCACTAGCCAATACACGCAGCTGCAATGAGACTTGGATGGGGGCGGGTGCAGGGAACACGGGAGATGGCTTCAAGTGAAGTAAGCATGCTCAAAGGTCTGCAGTAAACCACTCTCCCTAAGAATCGTGTGTAGGGGTGGGGGGAGAGCAGGGCCACACAAAGGAAGAGGTTCTTTGTACTTCCCAAGAGTGGCAGAAGTCCAAATTCTGCCTCTTGCCACCTGGAGTAAAGTGTCTACTTGATCCACAGGGATCTGACTCGTGGTCAACGTAGACGGAGAGAGCTGACATTTTTAACATTGGTAAGCGACAGTCAGTTCACCAGAGTGGGACAGATAGTCCTTGTGCATCCCAGGCTCTAAGCCTTAGAACTTGGTGGGCTAACATCAGCTCTCCCTCTGCTTCCATCCAGGATGCTAGATCGGGACATTGGATTTGACTTTCAGATCCACTGTGGGGAGGAAGAAGATTCTAGATCTACCCCAGGACTTTATACCTCCCTGCAACCAGAGTCCTGACCTGTCCCTTGCATATCTTGCACTGTGAGGCATCTGGAGACCACTCTTCCATTCAAGTGATACAAACGGGGTTGGGGTGGGGGTAGGCAGAATTCAGAGATCAAAGAGAAAGAGACTTCCCAGGTCTGTGGAACCTACCAGTATCCAGATGTTAGAGTACATTCACCCCTCCCCCTTTTTAATGACACAGAGATAATTCCTGCTTTGTTTTATGATACTCAAAACTTAGAGCAGCCCATGGAATGGAATGTAGTAGTCCCAACACGTGCTGGTCTCAGTCTAAAATGTGCCGCCCAGGTTTACGTGTTGATGCTCAGCCCCAACTGGTGCCGTCATGTGTATGAAGTTGATTGGCCGTGCCCTCTTCACCACAGTGGGTTGAAATGCTCATAAGTTAAAAATAAATGCTGCTTGAGTAGTGTCTGTCAGATGTCTATTAACAGCTGTAAAGAGGTGACTAACACAGCCGTAAAAGGCAGTGAGGCTTCCAGAAGGAGAACACCCCAGGAGGACGTGGCCATGCAGACAGGAAGGCACAGTCTATGGGAGGGGCTGTGCCAAGGGAGGGCCCAGGAGGAGAAGCCAGCTCCCCACAAAGCCACCGCCTGGAGGCCACACCCTAACACTGTTCACAGTCTGAAGAGAATTAAAATGAAATTAAAAACTGCTGGAGCTGTGCCACCAGCACAATCCGTAAAAGAACGAAGACTTGGCCTCCGTCGGAATTAAAAACGTCTGCTCTACAAGGGACAACGTTCAGCAAATTAAAGGACAAGTCACAGCTTGTAAGAAAATATTTGCAAGTCCCATATTTGATGAAAGACTTGAATCCAGATTGTTATAAAGAATTCTCAAAACCCAGCAATGAGAAAATAAACAACCTAATAAAAAGTCAAGCAACCTTTTAACACATACTTTGCCAGCGTAGACAAATAACAAGTAAAACATATGTAAAGGGTGTGCAGTATCAATAGATATTAAAGCAAATTAAACCCACAGTGAAATGTCACTCTATCCCTATTGCATTAACTGAAATACAAAAATAAAATGCAAAACAGCAAATGCTGGTGAGGATACAAGGCAACTGGGCTGTGCACACATTGTTGGTTCAAGACAGTAAAGCTATTGGGAGAAACTTAGTGCAATGGCTGGGTAGTGCTTCCTTCCCTGGACTCCTGAAGTATCTTTCTCCCTACAATGCTTGAAAATGAAAACTGATGCTCTCATTGAAACCCTGACTCCAGGTATTTAGGAATAAATTTATATTTGATTGCCATAAAATGCAAACAAACTGAATGTTTTTCAAGGAACCAATAAAAAAACAAACTGTAAGGCATCCACACATGGAGTACTATTCAGCAATGAAAAAGGGATAAAGGACTGATATGCACAATGTGAATGAATTACAAATATATGGTGCTAAATGGAAAATGTCAGATGCTAAACTAAATACCAAATACAGGGTGGCAAAACCATGGACCAGAAAGTGTCAGCAGTTACTAGAGGAAACTGTGTGGGAAGGACTTGATGACAAAGGACTAGTAGCACTTGTGGTTGGTGAATCTATACAACATCTTAACTATGACTGTGATTAGATGAGGGTTCACATTTGTCCACATCTGTAGAGCTGTCTAGTGAAATGGGTAGCTTTTAATACAGGTGAACTTAAAAACTAATTGATTTGAAGAGGTTCTTGTCTTATTTTAGGGGTTGGGGAGTCAAGACAATCTTATTATGCAATCCAGGCTGGTTCCAAACCAACCAGCATTTCAAATAGTAGGAAGTGTCTCAAAAAGTATTTATACTCCATTCAACATGATAAAATATGTTAGTCTGTTCTCTAACACTGTGATGAAATACCTGAGAGAATGAACACTCGGAAGGAAACATTTATGTTGGCTCATGGTTTCTGAGGTTTCAAAGCGTGGTCACGCAGTCCCATTGACTCTGGGTCTTGTAGTGAGGCTGAACATCACTGTGCAAAGGGTAGAGCTGTCCCCACCCACAGCAGATAGCACCAGAACGAAGGGGCAGCATTCCCTCCAACTGATCAAGGCACAGAGAATGTCAGTGGAAGGCTCAGCCCCTCCCGAAGGCTCAGGCGCTATCATGAGGGAGGGCACTGAAAGACTTTAAGAGCCAGAGGTTAGGGAGGACCTTAGCAAAATTGTCTTCTGGACACAAGCTCACAGCAGCCGAGGTCACCTGCACAGTGACAACCAAGTTAATTTCCTATGGTGGAGAGGAGAGGGTCTCATGAACTTCCACGCTATGCTGGTTCAAATATGCCTGGTCCACAGAAAGTGACACTGTTAGGAGGCGTGACCTTGTTGGAGGAAGCGTGTCACTGTGTAGGCAGGCTTTGAGGGTTCCTAGTACTCAATCTCCACCCAGTGTGAAAGAGAACCTCCTCCTGGCTGCCTTAAGACCAAGATGTAGAATTCTTGGCTCCTTTAGCACCATGACTGCCTGGATGTTTCTGTGTTTCACTCCATGAAGATACTAGACTAAACCTCTGTAAGCTAACATCAATTAAACATTTGCCTTTACAAGAGTTGCCTTAGTCATGGTGCCTCTTCACAGCAATGAAACCCTAAGACACACCCCTAACCTATTTACAGTTGATGGCTTTGGAGAGAGGGAGGGTCCGTTTTCTTTAGGGATTCGACCCTTAGTAGGCAGACCACGTTTCAGTGGATGGCCCTACACCCAAGAATACCTGGGCAGCACAAATTGAACTTTGTGGATTATAAAAATAAGTAAATAAAAATTTAAGAAGAGGACACTAAGCAGAGGGGTGGAGGGGAGGGGTGGAGTAGATCTGGGAGGAGCTAGAGGAGAAGGGGAAGTGAATTTGATCAAAATACATTTTACGCAGGTGTGACATCCTCCAAGAATAAAAATATTGTATGTTTAAGGTAAAAAAAAAATAATTTTAACACATGTATATTCAGTTAAGTTTCATATTGTTTTCTTTCCTTGTCTGGTATTTTATACCAGCACCAGAAATACTTATAATATCTCCTTTGAGAACACATTCCCCTCCCCCAGTAGTCTGGTTTCTCCTCCTAGCCTCATCTCCTGGTCTCTTGCCGACTCTCCATGTCCTTTAGGCAATGAATCCATCATGAGTTAATCCACTGATGAGGTCAGGGCCCTCGTGATCCACCACCTCCCAAAGACCCCAAGCCTCCAGTGTACTCTGGAGGGAGAGATTTCAGATCCGTAAGACAAGGAGATTGTATCTATTCCATTTAACAGATATGGAGAAGCCCCTGCCTAGTCCTGCTGGTCTAAAAGGTTCTAGAAGACAGAGTAGCTTACCATCTCTTCCTTCCATGGCTGTCTCCAGAGCAAACCAGACTCAATCAGAGTCTGGGTCTTTCTGGGAGCAGGCCACATTAAGGTAGACCTTAATTAAGGGGGGGCGGGGGTAGTGTAGATTCATGGTGTATACACTGCAAGTAGGCAAGAGGCTGGAAAGCAAGAGTATGCATACACACAAACAAGGCTGGTTCCAAAGCAGGGAGGGATGGTGGGCATGTGGAGGAAGGCCAGACCACACAGGCTGGTAGGAAACTCATTGAGGGTCTGGTTGGCACAGTCCTGAGACTCCTGTGGGGACTTGTATGTGAGCCAGATGGAACATAAGTAAATATCAACATGTAGGCTCCTTTAAATCAAATGGAACAGGGCGTAGGGAGAGGGCCTCCTCCCCAAACAAGGCAATTAGCCCATCACAAGGAGAGCAGCCACAGGAGGTCACCATGACCCCATCAGCTGACATTTATAGAGTGCCTACCACTTGCCAGGCACTGCTGCCAGGGTCACACACAGATGGACCTATTTCATCCGCCTGTGGCATTTTTATGACTCCCATTTGCAAGCAAGAAAATCGAGGCTGTAGAGGGACAAACTAACACATTCAAAGTTACACGGGTACAGGGCAGAATAGGGGTTCAAATCTGGGCACCTGTCTCTGGGCTCCTCCTCTTGGCTGGATGTTGAATATGGCTAATGACAAGAACACTGGGTTACTTCCAAGCCATGTTTTTCTGTGTCAATGTTAACATATATGCACACACTCACACACACATGTATGCACATGCATATATAGGCATGCACTCACACACACACACACACACACACACACACACACACACACACACAAGCTTTCCAGCCTTTCTCAAGCCCCACTTCACACATCTACAACACTTTTGAACACACATCCATGCACATACAAGAATATGGGACTCTGAGGTAGTTTCTGAGCCCTCTTGGAAGCTGATAGAACCACAACGTCAAATGGATTACAAGACACTCATTCTTAAGAAGGATATGTCTTTTCCAAAAGAGGCTAGGGCGTATGAGCAGAAGCGAGAGCCAAATGACGTCTGAGCCATACAGCCAATAAATTAATTTCATGTGGGAGGAAAAAAAAAGCTGGACTGGCCCAGGGTTATTAAAGACCCCGTCAGCATAAAGATCTCATTGTGACACAAACCTCTCTGGCGGGATCTCATCGGCTGAAGCTGTTTTAGATTCTAGAGTCCCCTGTGCCTAGCAAAGATTCCACATCAAATGCAGAAAAGATGGACCTGTCTAGACATCCCATTGCATGAAAAAAATAATGCACACATCCGTCTTGTCTGTCCCTAGAAGTAGGGCCTGTGCAGAGTTCCAGCCGGGCTGCTGGCAGCTGGCAGCGCTGGGGAGGGAGTGCAAACACAGCCCTTCTGACTCAGGAGGAGCTTTCGGTAGAAATTGTTAGTGAGTTTCTAGAAGATCCTGAGGGCTGCTGTTGAAAATTAGAGGGGGACAGTTTTTGTTGTGGAGGCAATGATCCCCTGAGGAATGCAGAGGCACGTCAGTGAGTTGTGAATGAAACACGGGCTAACCTACATCAAAATTGGTGTTCCTTCAGCCAGAGCTGAGCTCAAAGCTCTTTGACATGGCCAGGATACAGGGAGGGCCTGGAAGCCAGGAAAGGAGGGGAAGGGCTAGTTAATCTCATTAGAGTAGAGTCATTCAACATGTGAGTGTTTGTTCAACAGCTACTCTAGGCAGAACAGCTAGTGTTCAACTAGGAACTAGTGTTCGGTACTGGTAGAGGACGTTAAGGGTGTATATCCTCATGACATTCTCAGTGCAGGAACCAGACCTGGCATGCAAAGACACCAAAGACCCTGCCCACCTCTCCACCCTCACCCATACTTTCCTCGTAGGCAATAGAACCTGGAGGTTTGTCGGCCTTTAGAATTCAACCTCGGGCCTTCCTACTTCCTGCTTCCTCTTTCCCTCTCTTTTCCCTTCTCCTACCCCAAAGTTCTTGGTCCAGCCTTTGTTTATCTGAATGTCCTCACTTCTTCCTCATAGGGCCACCTCAACCACCCTTGCAAAGTCCCTTTCTTTTCCCTCCCATGAGTTGACATAACATATCAAGGCCATTGTCTTGGCTCTTTTGTGTTGGTTGCTGTGATAAAATGCCTAAGCCTAGATAACTTACAAAATGAAGAGGTTCATTTAGTTCATGACTCCATCTACTGAAATTTTCAAAGAGCACATAATATCAGCATCCTACAGAAGGCCTCCAGGCTACATCACAATGTGGTAGGGAGGCGAAAAGTTGTCATGAGCAGAAAGGGTCAAAGTGTGAGTTTGTATAACAAACTTGTCTAGAGAGACAGAGTAACCCATTCCTAAGAGTGGAGCCTTCAGAACCCAGTTACTTGCCAGTAGGTCCCACCTGGTAAAGGTCCCATCACATCAACACTCCACACTGGAAACCAAGCTTCGTGTTTGCTTATTTTTACTGTCTCTCCAAGGCCTGGGACAGGCCTGGGACAGAGACCTAACCAGCTTTGAAAACTTTTAGAAATCTGGTGGACCCTAGAGTGTTAGGCATCCACCCAGTGCCTTAAACTGTGAAGGACAACAGAGAGTCATGAGATGGCCCTTAAGGTTATAGAGAATCCAACTTAAATGAGTAATCAAGAAAGCACCTCACAGAGGGACATTTGGGCCTAAGTTTTCTAATGTTGTATGGTTCGATTCCTGGAGAGGTGTAAATAGAGGTCTACCCCCAACCACCACCCAAGCAGAAAATCTACAACAGATGGAAGCAAGGATAAAGCCAAATACAACTGGGTGAGCCAAATGAGTTTTACTGGAGTTACTTACAGTCTGGGTGGGAGTTACTTGTAATCTGGGTAAGAGGTTACTTACAGTCTGGGTGAAGGGCTACTTACAGGAGTGCGGGTAAAGGGTTACTTATGGGAGCACAAATGACTCAGAGACAGCTGCATCAGCAAAGCCCACCCCAGCATGAGTGACAGCTCACAAAGGCTAGAAACCTTCAGCACACTGTGCAGCCTGCTGGAAGCTCAGCCGGTTAGAGAGTGCCCTTTCCAGGTAATTCCATTAGTCTGAGAGTATCTCCCAGCAGAGTTATATATGCTTTGGGAGGGAGAGGCCTAGTAAATCTGCCCAGTTTCAGGGACTTCCTGAAGCCTTTGATTTGTTTTCTTTGTGAACTTAAGAAACATCCACACAGGATGTAGTGTCCCCTCGGGAGATCCTGTTGTTTCACCTCTCGGTAAATAGCTTGCATATTAATGAGCTTCCTTCAAAGGCAATATCACTTGGGAGGATACTGAGGCTCATCAGACAGAGGAGGAAACACTACCAAGGACTGCCAGACAGGAAACACCTTGTGCTGCAGGAACTCAAGAGCAGAGCTAGGGCTCCTGTTAGGAAGCTTTTTGTCCCTGAAACAAATAACCAAGCTGATCAACTTATAAAGAGAAAAGGTTGGACTGGGAGGTGGGTCAACAGATAAGTGATTCGCTGCGAGGGTAAGGACTGGAGCTTGGATCCCTAGAACCCACGCAAAAAGCTGTGCAGCAAAGTGGCCCTCCTGTAATCCCAGGGTGTGAGACCTGGGGACAAAGCCAGCTGAGATTCAGGTTCAACTGAGGAAGACACCTGATTCCCACGTCCTTCAGATCTCTGTGTGCACCCATGGAAACATGCATACACATACACACACCCACGATCCTGTTGTTTGGGGACCCACAGTATAGAACCCCAAAGACAAGACATAGCAAACGGAGTGTGTAACAAAGCAAAACTTTTCACATCATGGTCAAAAAGCCAAAATAAATAGATAGATAGATAGATAGATAGATAGATAGATAGATAGATAGATAGATAGATAGATAGATAGATAAAATAAAATAAGAAGAAAAGACCTGGGTCCCACTAACATCTTCTAATGGCCTAAGGACCTCCCAGTAGACTCCACCTCTTCATGGGCCCACAACTCCCAGTACCAAGTTAAGGACTAAGCCTTTCACACAGAAGCCTTTGAAGCAGGGTTAACTGCAGCAGAGTCAAGGAGTAGACAAAACCCTGTGGCTGGAGAAGAAGGTAGAGTGTATTAAGGTCTAGCTCTATCCTTGATGTGACATTAAGGAATATGAAAAGAATGAAGCAGATAAAGGAAGCATTTTGGGGGCTGGAGAGATGGCTCAGAGGTTAAGAGCACTGACTGCTCTTCCAGAGGTCCTGAGTTCAATTCCCAACAACGACATGGTGCGTCACAACCATCTGTAATGGGATCTGGCGCCCTCTTCTGGTGTGTCTGAAGACAGCAACAGTGTACTCACATACATTAAATAAATAAATAAATAAATATTAAAAATTAAAAAGAAAGATGCATTCTGATGTATACTTTTAGAGACTGTCCTGGTTATTGCAGAGAGACCATATGATAAGAGGACAGAGTAGACTCCCAGACACACGTTAGAAACAAAGCATTTTCCAGATTGGAGACATGGGATGGGGACAGTGGGCTGGAATGAGGTTTATCCTGAGGCAGCTTCTGAAAGCTGGGGACCACAATTCAGATTGATAGCTGTGTCATGGTTTGATACTGTCCCTTTAAAAGGCTTGATCCTCAGGAGAGCAGTTTGGAAGGTCTTTCAGACCTTTAAAAGGTGAGTCTTATCAGACGTGTTCAGGGGACTGACAGCGCACCCTTGAAGGGATTGTGGGATCCCAGACACTCTGTATCTCTATGTCTCCTGGCTCCAGGAGGAACCGCTCAGTCTTGACCTTGAACCTCTAAGGCCATCACCAGATAAATCTTCCCCTTTATAAGATAAACCACCTTTGATATTTCGTCATAGCTCTGTGAAGCTAATACAAGTAGCAGCTTTAGGGTTATTTTAGTAATGATCATACAATATATCACTCGAGAGATGGCTCTGCAGTAAAGAACATATGCTGCTCTTCCAGAGGACCCACGTTCTGACATCCACATCAAGAAGTTCACAAGTTACATCACTGATAAAGTTCTGGTGTCCAATAGTACTTGCAACTCAGCAACAAAAACACAAAGAACACGATTTTAGATGAAGAAAGGTTTTTTTTTTTCAAAAAAAAAAACCCTTATGTTTCTCCAAAAGAGATTTGCAAGGGACCAATGGCATACACAGATGACTGTAGGTAGTGGTCATCAAAGACAAGCAAACAGCATCACTTCATACCCGCGAGGGTGGTCATGATTTCAAGAATTCTTGTAAGACAATAAGCCTGGGTATAGATGTCAAGAAGCTGGAGATCTCAGACATTGCCGATGAGAATGTGAGACTGGACGACAATGGTGCAGAAAGTTGAATACAGAGCTATCCTGGAGCCCAGCGTTTTGACTTCTGGGTATACATCTGAATACTTGAAGATGTATTCAAAACAATACGTGCATTCTAGAAGCACCATCCTGGAGTCTGTAACAAAGCAGGCTGAAAAACCATGGGGAGGAGGGCCAGGCCAGTAAGCAGTGCTCCTCCACGGTGTCTGCAGTGGTTCCCGCCTCCAGGTTCCTGCCTTAGGTTCTTGACCTGACTTCCCTGGCTGATAAACTGCAAATTGTAAGTGGAATAAATGCTTTCCTACCCGGTTTACTTGGGAGCGTGGTGTTTCATCACAGCCACAGAAACCCCCAACTGAAAATACAGTGTGGGGAGGAAGCTATACACACACAGTAGTAACTGGTCTGCCCTGCATCAGCCTTCAGTCTGGGTATCATCCGAATGACTGGCTCAGGACAGATGTGAGATGCCATGGCCTTGGTGGGTGGTAGCCCCCCTCCCCACCACTCCAAAGGGCGGAACGTAAGAAGAAAAGCAACAATTGCATAAGTCTCAGAGACAAGACTGACCACCTAACCAGAGGCACTAGACTAAACTTGAAATGACTAGCTGCCTTTGTTTCCCCTCGCTGCATAATCTACTGGCTAGATGAAATGGAAGTAGGACCGCAGGATGAAAAATCCACGGTCTTCCCAGAGGCCAGCTCTCACAATAAACCGTGACTTAAAGATTTGACTTCTGGTCTCAACCATGTGACCATCAGGACAGGCTTAGAAAATGTCTAAAGAGATAAAACCCAGGTAGGCAGTTTCTGGGAGCAGAGGAAAGGGAAAATGGGGGGTGGGGCAGCTGTTTCACAGACTTGGGAATTTTAGTTTGGAATATAGAAGTATGTTAGAGATAGTTAGAATCGGTGGTTGTATAGGATTATACATCTGCCTTCCTAATTATTATTTGTATGCATATTGGTGTGTTACCTACACGTGTGTATGTGCTGGTGCCAATGGAGACCAGAAGCGTGTATTAGATGCCCTGGGGTTACAGATTGTTCTGAGTCACTGTGTGGGTTCTAGGGATCAAACCTGAGTCCAGACCTGAGATCTTGGGTCTTGTGGATGAGCACATCTTTGTGGTGTCATTTATCAGCATGTGTCAAAGTGCAAGAGAAACATCTGAAAGGGGGAGGGATTATTTGGGCTCACAGAGGTTTCCCTGCATGGTCACCTGGCTTCTGGGTGCTGGAGGATGGCATTATGCTATGGAGCGCGAGGGACAGCAGAAAGGCTCACCTCGTGGTGGACAGGAACCACAACGATAGTGAAGAAGGACCCGAGAACAAGGTATACCCTTTGGGTGGGGACGTGGCTCAGCCATAAAGTGCTAACAAATGTGAGGACCTAAGCCCTGTCCCCAGCATCCCTAAAAAAAAAAAAGAAGTCCATGCACAGTGTCGCATACCTATAACTCCAGCACTGGGCTGAAGTGAGAAGAGGGGCCCCAACTGCGCTGGCCAGTAACTCTAGCCAAATCAGGAAGTTCCATGTTCCAAGAGAGGCCTTCTCTTAAACAGATAAGGAAGGCTGGAGAGATGACTTATAATAAATCTTAAAGAAAAAAAAAGAAACAACAATGTGGAGAGTGATTAAGGAATACACCCTACTCTCATCTCTGGATTCACCACCTACACACACACACACACACACACACACACTCTCACATAACACACACACCTATACACATACACACACCTATACACACACATACACACCTACACATACACATTCGCGCACATACACACACAGACACACACACACTACATCCTTTGAAGCCATGCCCCAGTGACCCATTTCCAACCAGGGCCTGTCTCTTACTACTCCACTCAGCTCTTAATTCATTAGGGAGTCCAGCTTAGATGAGATCAAAGCTTTCATGACGTAATCACATCTCAAAGGCCCATCCACTGACCACCAAGGCCAGCAAGCACATGAGCCTTCTGGAAATATTTTCATGTTTAGACCACAACACGGAGTCCCTGGCAGGTGATATCTGGTGAGACTCCAGATAAGCGGGTAGCTCAAAAGACGGACACCCGTGGGGCACAATCCCTGTGTGATAATCTTCTCATCATTGAGGCCAAATACCTAACAGGAAACAAGAACGTAAGCAAGGAAGAGTTTCTCCGGGTTCACAGTTTGAGAGGCTACAGACCATAATAGCAACAAAGGTATGACAGAGTTCATAGCATCAAGAGGTTGTCTCCATGGACCAGGAAGCAGAGAGCTTAGGGCAGATACTGGTTGAGGATACAAGGATGAAGACCCAAGCCTCAGCGTCCCACACTCTGTGTCTACTCCCTCACCTCTCAGAGCAGCCCAGGGGCCACACCCACGCACGCACGTACACTACGTTCTTTGAAGCCACGCCCCAAACATGTCAAAACAGCTAGGGACCAAGTGTACAAACACACAAGCCCTGCAGCTGGGTGCTTGTGAGACATGTCAGACCCCAGGAAAGGAGACTTCTAGGAATGACACGCACCCAACCAGCCCCCAAGAAATGCATTCTCACACTGCTATAGTCCGGTCCAGTTTCCTATGCAACTAGAGTCTTTCCTCTCCCTGCCCATCTCTCAGCCAGCACCCTCGTGGATCTACGCTCATCCCTCACACCTCCACAGGAGCTGTGGGGCATGAATCATTCCTCTCTGTCAACGTTATAGTTCCCTGTTTTAAAAAGAGCACCTATTCTTCTTATTCTGAGGAGGGAAAAAAAGGTGCCTCTTTTGGGGGGCTTAGGAGGTGGCAGGATTTTTCAATATATTCAGGCAAACGAGATATTTCATCTCATGGATTTTATCCCAGTTCTGTCTATGCACATTTTAAATAAATTAAGATGAAATAAATCCATTTTATTATATTACCCGGTGCCATCTCCGTGAAATAATGCCCATATTTGTATTTCCTAAGGAATGTTGACGTGGCTAAAAATGTTGCAGCAGCTGTAATCTTTAAGGATTGTGCTGCCAGGAAAAAAATAAATCTAGGCCTTTGTTTGGAACCTAGAGTGGCACACCTTTGATTGAAATGGCCTAAAATATCTATCCCCCCAAACATGGGCAAACCAGTGAAGGGTACAGAATTGATCGCCACTGGCTCGGACGCAAAAATGGCGTGACTTCCTCTGTTTCATAACATCTGTCCTCTTCCTCCTCCCATAAACCATGTGGCAGAAATAAATGGCTCAGGTTCCTTGTTAGGGGAGGGAGGGAGGTTATAGAGGTCAGCCCCCAGAGTGCTCTGGGCTGTGCAGCCAAATTCTCTCTCTGACCCTGGGTGGCAGCACAGAGGTTCCATCTAGCCAAACCCTAGCTAGCGCTTCCACCTTCTGATGCCTTCTCAAGATGGAAGGGAGAGCGGGGGGGGGGGGGTGATGACAGAAGGCTTGAATTGAAAGATGCAGAACCCTGGTCACATGAGCCAGGGATGGCAGAACAAAGATGTAGATTATGTCATCTGCCCCTTTCATCAGAGTGGGCATTAAGCTGTTTTTATCTTTGTTGTGACTGTGTGTGTGTGTGTGTGTGTGTGTGTGTGTGTGTGTGTGTGTGTGTGTTGGAACCAACCTGAGGAATGAGGGTTTTATTTTGACTCAGTTTCAAAGGGTTCTGTCCTTCATGGCGAGAGGGTGGGGCTGAGAGGCTCATATCATAGAGAATTGAAAATGGGACTAGACATGCTGGCTTTCCTCTCTTTCCCCTTGTTCAGACTCAGGGCATGACTCTCCCCTAATCCACACACACACACCCAAACCAGTTAATCCCCTCTGGGATATTCCCACTGGCTCCCATTAACACTACCACAAGTGTGTCTCAATCTTCTAAGTATTTCTAAATCACACACACACATGCACACGCATGCACACACACACAGGCAATCGTACTGCTTGGTGGTCTGAACTATCAACAGCTAAAGCCAAAGCCTCCCAAGTAAGGCTGTGGTTTTCCACAGAGCTGGCAGTGTCCTATAGAGGCAGGGAGCAGTCCTGAGGAAGGGCAGTCACCAGCTTTAACCTTAGCCCTGACCATCCACCCTGCTCACACCTCCTCACATCCCTTCCTGACATGCACTAACAAGCCATCACTTTCCACCTTGCATTATGTCTAATATACACAAAAGAGCTGGACGAGACTATTCAGTTGCTTCCATCTGCTTCTTTCAAGATGGGCTCTTGGAACAAGGTTGGCAAGGGTAACAATTGCTGCCTGTGTGCTCAAAGGGCAGGGGCCTCACACTCCAGTACTGTGTGGTACATGAGTCCAGAGGCCAGAGCTCAACATCCCTGAGGCTGGGCCTCTTTGTGGCTGGGTTTAAAGTAAGGATTCACATGCTTTAGAGAAAGGAAATATCCTATCAGAAAAGCTTGCCTGGTTCAACACAAGATCAGCAACTACCCACTTCCCTCTACAATAGCCTATCTTCAGACTAACCATCTTCTCCTGCCTACCAGAGGCACCAACACTGGAAAGACATAGCTAATCTCACAAAAGAGAGCTCCATCGTGGATGCAAAATTTGGACCACACGCTGAGAGGACAAGCTGCTTTGTGAATCTTTTGTGCATTCTCAAATATCCCAACGGGATGAACAGTCCTGCCTCCATTAAACATCAAGAGGCCTGGACGGCCTTCTCCATGCTTTTATCAGGGTCCGCTAGCAGAAGTCTCAGTGGGGTGTGGCGGCTACTCTGCAGCCCTCTCAGCTTACACAAGCAAGTGATATTCTGGGCTGGCTCCTCCTCCCTCTACCACTATTACTGTCAATTAGGTTGAGCCTGATAAGCCACCTTTGACGAAATGCCGGAGCAGCAAAGACATAAACAACGCCAAAGCCTTTGGAGTTGATATATGGACGCATTTAATAAACATTTGTTTGCATATTTTTTATCATGCTAATGAATATAATTACTTTAATTTATGTCATCAAGCTATGATTCTGTTCTGATCTATACGTCACTTAAATGTGTAATGTTAGCATTTTGCACACACTGGCAGTTTGAAGGGGAGGATTCGTTCCTCCTCTAGGACCTTGGAAGAACACTGCACCCTCTCAGAGGATGGACCCAGCTCTAAAACTGGGAGGAGGCAGTTTAGGACCTCCAGGGTGGGTATCACAGTCTACCTTAGAGACTTTCTCCAAAGTCCACAGATTTTCTTTCTTATCTTTTTCTTTTGATAATCTCCTTAAGAAGAGGACAAGACATGGTGTTCAACACACAGCTATGAAAACCAAGAGTTTTCATTGTATTAATGGGTTTCACTGATGAAAAAAGTAATGCAGTGTTTATTTTTAAAATTTGAGAAAATAAATATTACAAAAGGGGATTAGTTAAAGATGATAAGTTCTATGTCCTTCAAAATCCAAGATGGAAGAACGTTGGTATCCAAGATGGAAGACATATACAACATTGTGTAGACCACAGAGGACAAGAAAGGGCAGCAGTTGATACCTAGCCGGGGCTGGACAGTCACATGACAAAATCACGCAAGAATTCATTTTTCAGGATGTATCATAATCATTAAACAGCAAACAGTTAGTTTATATGTATCCCAATAAACCACATTGGCATACAAGAATGGTTACCCCTGGACAGTAAAAGGTAGATAAAATGTCATCGATTTAAAAAAAGGAGAAAGGGAGGGAGAGGGACAGTGTGTTGGAAAGAAAGATCACCTCCTGCAAGTTGTCCTCTGACCCCCACATGCCTACACAATAAACAGGCAAACAAACAAGTAAGTAAACAAATAAATGTAAAAGATGAAAACAGCCACAGAAACTGACGCAAAGCTTACCGGTGGCATGTGAAGCTTGGAGGGACATCCCAGGAACATTGGTCGAAGGCAAGTGTGTGCCTTTAACCGTTTCCTTCCCACAGCCAGCATATCAAGCAACACTTTTCATAAATGCTGGCCTTCTGGAGACATAATCTTCATGAGTACTGACCCCAGAGAGAGACAAGAACAACCCACTCAATGTGACTTCCCCCACCACCACCTTCTCCAGTACATGGGAGCAAGCTAGAGGAAGAGATTAAAAACTGAGGCAAGAACTGGCCGGAGACTTGTCTACCACGCAAACACACTGTGCATACCCAAGTATAGAAGTAACTCCTTGATGCAGGAACAAGTAAAAATCCAAAGGGGGAAAATGAGCCCACATTAATCTTCATGCTTAAAAAAATTTAAGATCTGAGAGATGGCTCAGTGGGTAACCACATTTGCGGCACAAGCATGAGGGTTTTTTTTTAATTTTATTTTATTTTCTAAGTTTTTTTTATTTGCACTCAAACTCATTTCCCCTTTCCCATTTCCTCCCTCCCTGAAAGTCCCATAAGCCCCCTTCCCTCCCCCTTTTCCCCATTCAACCCCCTCTCGCTTCTCTGTCCTGGCATTCCCCTACATCTAGTCTTTCCAGGACCAGGGGTCTCTCCTTCCATCTTCTTGGAAATCTATTGATATGAGAATTGTGTCTAGGGTATTCCGAGTTTCTGGGTTAATATCCCCTTATCAGTGACTGCACACCATGTGTGTTCTTTTGTGATTGGGTTACCTCACTAAGGATGATATTTTCAAGTTCTGACCATTTGCCTAGGAATTTCGTGAATTCATTGTTTTTAATTGCAGAGTAGTATTCCATTGTGTAAATATACCATATCTTCTGAATCCATTCCTCCGTTGAGGGACATCTGGGTTCTTTCCAGCTTCTGGCTATTATAAATAAGGCTGCTATGAACATAGTGGAGCATGTGTCCTTATTGCATGCAGGTAAAGCCTCTGGGTATATGCCCAGAAGTGGTATAGTCGGATCTTCCGGGAGTGTCATGCCCAGTTTTCTGAGGAACCGCCAGACAGCTTTCCAGAGTGGTTGTACCAGCTTGCAATCCCACCAGCAGTGGAGGAGTGTTCCTCTTTCTCCACATCCTCGCCAACAACTGCTGTCTCCTGTGTTTTTGATCTTAGCCATTCTGACTAATTGGTGTGAGATGGAATCTCAGGGTTGTTTTGATTTGCATTTCCCTAATGACTAAGGATGATGAACATCTCTTTAGGTGCTTCTCAACCATTAGATATTCTTCAGGCGAGAACTCTTTGTTTAGCTCTGTACCCCATTTTTTAATAGGGTTACTTACCTCTCTGGAGTTTAACTTCTTGAGTTCTTTGTATATATTGGATATTAGCCCTCTGTCAGATGTAGGGTTGGTCAAGATCATTTCCCAGTTAGTTGGTTGCCGCTTTGTCTTTTTGACAGTGTCTTTTGCCTTGCAAAAACTTTGTAATTTAATGAGGTCCCATTTGTCAATTCTTGATCTTAGAGCATAAGCTGTTGGAGTTCTATTCAGGAAATTCTCCCCTGTGCCCATATGTTCAAGATTCTTCCCTAGTTTCCTTTCTATTAGTTTCAGTGTATCTGGTTTTATGTGGAGGTCCTTGATCCACTTGGAATTGAGCTTAGTGCAAGGAGATAAGAATGGGTCAATTTGCATTCTTCTGCATGTTGACCTCCAGTTGAGCCAGCACCATTTGTTGAAAAGGCTATCTTTTTTCCACTGGATGGTTTTAGCTCCTTTGTCAAAGATCAAGTGACCATAGGAGTGTGGATTCATTTCTGGGTCTTCAATTCTGTTCCATTGATCTACATGCCTGTCACTGTACCAATACCATGCGGTTTTTAACACTATTGCTCTGTAGTACAGCTTGAGGTCCGGGAAACTGATTCCCCCAGAGGTTCTTTTACTCTTGAGAATAGTTTTAGCTATCTTGGGTTTTCTGTTATTCCAGATGAATTTTTGAATTGCTCTTTCTAACTCTATGAAGAATTGAGTTGGGATTTTGATGGGGATTGCATTGAATCTGTATATTGCTTTTGGCAAGATGGTCATTTTTACTATATTAATCCTGCCAATCCATGAGCATGGCAGATTTTTCCATCTTCTGAGATCTTCTTCAATTTCTTTCTTCAGAGACTTGAAGTTCTTGTCATACAGATCTTTCACTTGTTTGGTTAGAGTCACACCAAGATACTTTATATGGTTTGTGGCTATCGTGAAGGGTATCATTTCTCTTACTTCTTTCTCAGCCTGCTTATCCTTTGAGTATAGGAAGGCTACTGACTTGCTTGAGTTGATTTTATATCTGGCCACTTTGCTGAAGTTGTTTATCAGCTGTAGGAGTTCTCTGGTGGAGTTCTTTGGGTCGCTTAAGTATACTATCATATCGTCTGCAAATAGTGATAGTTTGACTTCTTCCTTTCCAATTTGTATTCCTTTGACCTTCTTTTGTTGTCTAATTGCTCTAGCTAGAACTTCAAGTACTATATTGAAAAGATATGGAGAGAGAGAGCAGCCTTGTCTAGTCCCTGATTTCAGTGGGATTGCTTCAAGTTTCTCTCCATTCAGATTGATGTTGGCTACCGGTTTGCTGTAAATTGCTTTTACTATATTTAGATATGGGCCTCGAATTCCTGATCTTTCCAAGACCTTTAGCATGAAAGGATGCTGAATTTTGTCAAATGCTTTCTCAGCATCTAATGAGATGACCATGTGGTTTTTTTCTTTGAGATTGTTTATATAGTGGATTACATTGATGGATTTCCTTATATTGAACCATCCCTGCATCCCTGGTATGAAGCCTACTTGATCGTGGTGAATGATCGTTTTGATGTGTTCTTGGATTCGGTTGGCAAGAATTTTATTGAGTATTTTTGCATCGATATTCATAAGAGAGATTGGCCTGAGATTCTCTTTGTTTGTCGGATCTTTGTGTGCTTTTGGTATTAGCGTAATTGTGGCTTCATAGAACGAGTTGGGTAGTGTTCCTTCTGTTTCTATTTTCTGGAACAGTTTGAAGAGTATTGGTATTAGGTCTTCTTTGAAGGTCTGATAGAATTCTGCACTAAAACCATCTGGACCTGTGCTTTTTTTGGTTGGAAGACTTCCAATGATGACTTCTATTTCTTCAGCGGTTATAGGACAGTTTAGATGGTCTATTTGATGTGTGATTTGAGCTTTAGTAAAGTTTCTTTTATGAATGAGGGTGCCCTTGCATTTGGAGCATAGATATTCAGAATTGAGAGTTCTTCTTGGTGAATTTTTCCCTTGATCAGTATGCAGTGTCCTTCTGTGTCTTTTTTGATGACTTTAGGTTGGAAGTCAATTTTATCTGATATTAGGATGGCTACTCCGGCTCGTTTCTTGGGACCATTTGCTTGTAAAATTGTTTTCCAGCCTTTTACTCTGAGGTAGTGTTTGTCTTTGACACTGAGGTGCGTTTCCTGCATGCAGCAAAATGCTGGGTCCTGTTTACGTATCCAGTCTGTTAGTCTATGTCTTTTTATTGGGGAATTGAGACCATTGATATTAAGAGAGCATGGGAGTTTTAATGCAGCGTGCGCAGGGCACACATCTGAAACCCCAGCACAGGGTACAGAAAGGAGTAGATCCCTGGAGCTTGTGGCCAGTCTGTAAGCTCAAAATTGAGTGAAGGACTCTGATTCAGAAAAAAAAAAGGTAGGGGTAAAACATGTGGTGTACGCCTTTAATTCCAGCACTCAGGAGGCAGTCAGGCAGTTGTCTGTGAGTTCAAGGTCAGCCTGGTCTACATAGTGATTCCCCAGCCATGGTAACAGTGATACTTTGTCAAAAAAATATTTTTAAATAATATGGAAAGTGATAGAGGAGGATATGTGATGAATACATTCTGGCCTCCATGTACAAATGCATACACACACACACACACATAAACATACTACACAGATTTATACACACATATTCACACACATATAAACACACACACATATTCATACACACATTCACACACACATAAACAAACATACCACACACACATTCACACACATGCATACACATAAACAAACACACATGCATACTCACACATTCACACACAAGTACACACACATATAAACAAACACAAATACACATTCACACACATAAGCATACAAACACACATACAAACAAACACACACATATTCACACAAACACACACACATACACACACACTCACACACATAAACAATCAACGCACATATTCTCTCTCTCTCTCTCTCTCTCTCTCTCTCTCTCTCTCTCTCTCTCTCTCTCTCTCTCTCTCTCCTTAAAATAAACCTCAATCTGAGACTTAAGTGTAAAAGGTAAAACCATATATTCTTTAGAAAGAAAATCTTTAAGACCTGGGGCTAGACAAGATATTCTTAAATCTGACACCCAAAGCAAGATCATAAAAGAGAAAATTGATAAAACCTACTACACCAAAAATTTTAATATTACTCCTTAAAAAATGTGTATTGTGGCTGAATAGAAAGGTGTTGAAATATTGTCAAACGTCATTTTCAAAGCCAGAAGTAGCAATTCACCCCTGTAACCCAGCACTGGGGAGACTGGGGTGTGAGGCTCATGAGTTAAGTAGTGCTTCTCAACCCGGGCCGCTGCCACTTTGGGGGTCACACAGCAGATATCCTACATAGCCGGTATTTACATTATGATCTGTAACAGTCACAAAATAGGATCAAAATAACTTCATGGCTGGGGGTCACGACAACGTGAGGAACTGTATTAAAGGGTCACAGCACTAGGAAGGTTGAGAAGCACTGGTTTAGAAGTCTGGGGCTCAACCAAGCGACACAATAATGCCTATCTCAAACAAAACAAAACAAAGCATCACACATCCAACAAAGTGCTAATACCCAGCATAAAGAGAGAGCTCTCAAAACACATCAGCAAAATATAAATGATCAAAATTGGAAAATGGGTAAAAGGCAGAGGTATTCATTTCACTGCAGAGAACGTACAAATGTCAATACAGCGACATTCATAGCCAGGGGAAGATGTAAATTAGGACCTGGACACAGAATGAAACTCTCTGCAGTACACTGATCAGAAAGCCTAAATTGGGAAGAGGGGAGGCAACCATGCCGAAATAGCCTCGGAGGACAGCATCACTCCACGTCACTCCTGAGAATCCTGATGTGTGTCTAAGCCACTCTATAAAAGAGCTCGGCAGACTTCTTTAA
This sequence comes from Tokudaia tokunoshimensis, assembly GCA_036184795.1. Classification (NCBI taxonomy): domain Eukaryota; kingdom Metazoa; phylum Chordata; class Mammalia; order Rodentia; family Muridae; genus Tokudaia; species Tokudaia tokunoshimensis. The sequence goes on from BTHU01000001.1 coordinate 6,078,668, forward strand.
AAAATAATAATAATAATACCAACTCCCACAGGAGCCAACAAAGGCACTCTGAAGTATTTATCCCTGAGAAAGAAAACCTATGTTCCCATAAAACCTGACACAAGTGTTTATAACAGCTTTATTTGTAATCAAAACCGGGAACAGCCCAGATACGGGAAGAAGACCGGGCCAAGCCGTTAGGGCTGCATACACCCTGTGGAATACTACTCAGCCATTAAAAGGAGTGAACTGTGGCTTAGACGCAGCAACTGGAGCAAATATCCTGCATTTGGGCCACTAGAGAAGGTTGTTGTAAGGGTTAGCGTGAACTCCATGCACATAACATGGTATGTAGGATTCCCTGTGTGTAACCTGTTGTGACATCTTTATCATAGAAATGATGCATGGGTCAGAGATTGTGGGATCTAGGGCCATGGAGATGGAGACAATAGCCTAGAAAATTCTCATGGGAAAAGTCTGTGTCTAGTTGAACATCAATATGTCACCATGGGATGGTACCATTGTGACAAATGGGTAAAGGCTTCAGAAAGCTCCCTCTGCTAATTCTTACAACTGCGTGTGGATCTGTACTTGTCTCACCAGAAGTCTTTCAAAGACAGAGCCAATTGTAAAACACTTTTTAAAAATCCCTTATAAACTTAAACATAGTCTTGCCATATGACCTAGCTATAAATTCTGCCCCCACCCCAGGGTATTAGCCTAGAGAAATCCGAACCAATGTTGTGAATAGTCTCCGTGTCTATCAGCTGAAAAGCAGATTAGCAAACATTGTTAGAGCCGAATTTGGTAAATGTACGTAGGGATGTCTTTAAAGATGGTTTCATTTTTTTTCTTTTACCACTTTTTTTATTAGATATATTCTTTATTTACATTTCAAATGATTTCCCCTTTCCTGGTTCCCCCTCCCCCTGTTCCCCAATCAACCCCCTCCAGCTTCCCTGTCCTGGTATTCCCCTCCACTGCTGCATTGAGCCTTTCTCATTTTTATTGAGTGTGTATGAGTGTTTCACCTGCACATATAGCGTGTACCGTGTGTATCCAGTGCCCGAGGAGACCAGAGAAGGGCACCTTATTGCTGGAGTTACACACAGCTGTTAGCCACCCTGTGGGTTCTAAGCATTGTATTCTGGTCCTTTGCTGAGAGCATCAGTGGGCTTAAACACAGGTGATGCTCAAAAGCTTTGTGCTAAGTCAATGGAGGCATAGGATCCAGCTAGTGTGGTCCATCTGTAGCACACCTCTGGGAAGACAAAACTGGAAGTCGGTGGGCAGAGCTACGGTTGTCAGGATGAAGGAAGCAGAGTTCCTGCAGGAAACAACTGAGGATGCTAAGGTTTATTAAAGTATATGTTTTAAGGGTACGAGAAAATTAGGGTGAGAAAAGTGGAACTGTCTAGAAGGTCAGAGGGCATGGCCAAGAGGGGGAGGGGCAGGAAACTAGAGGGCAGAGGGGCTCAGTGTACAATATATACTTGTATGGAAACCTAATGATAATAATAATGATAATAGTAATAATAAACACTTCAACAAGAATCACTATTATGAAGAAAATAACACAACCAAGAACATGCAACCATTCAAGAAGCCTCCACCAGAAGGACTCTGCAAGGCAACTCTTCTCAGAGGGGGCTGGAGCACACCCAGTCCTACTTGTTCTTGGGAATAATTGGAGGATGTTCTAGAAATGCAACCTCTCTGTAATAGGAAGTATACTAGGCCGAAAACAAGTCACATACCCCTTATTGGCTAGGTCGAACAGGCTTCTCCATGTTAAGATGACTTTTCTCCAGGTATTTTCTAGTTTTTGTGTTATTATGAATCTGTTTGTTTGTTCTAATAAGGATACTGGTGTCTCCAAAGCTACCTATTTTGTTATTCTGTAGCTCACACCAGCCTTGAATTCCTGGTCCTCCACCTCCAACTCTTTGGGGTATCTTGCTGATGCCCATCAGTGCAGAGGCAGGATGCTTATTTTCTCCTGGCCCGTTTTATAGAATTTCCTTATTAACTTCAGTGTTTTATCAGCTGAACATTTTCCCCTTTCTAGGGAGCTGTACTTCCAGAAAAATCAAAATGATGCTTCGATCTCTTCCTTTCAGTTATTGAATTGACTTTTTAATGTTTTCTTGTTATGTAGCATTGGCTAGGACCTCCAATATACTACTGAATATGATGGAGAGGATATTGGTCTTGATCAGGCCTGTCATTAAGATTAGATTTTAAGTGTGTGTGTGTGTGTGTGTGTGTGTGTGAGAGAGAGAGAGAGAGAGAGAGAGAGAGAGAGAGAGAGAGAGAGAGAGAGAGAGAGAGAGAGAGAGAGAATATGTATATGTGTGTTCACCCCACAGAAGGCTTGTAGGAGTCAAAGGCCAACCTTACGGAGTCAGTTCTCTCTTTTCACCTTAGGTTGGTTCTGGGGTTCGAACTTAGGTCATCGGCTTTGATCAGCAAGTACCTTTCTACCCCTGAGCCATCTTGCCAGCCCACAAATTGTCAGTCTCTTGAATATGTGGTAAAGATGCCTTACATTCTCCACAAAAGCTTGTCCTGGAATAGCTTTTCAGCTTTGTCAACAGAAATGGCGATTTTGACTTTCTACTACTTTTAAGGCTGATTTTGTTCATTTATGTGTTTGATAAAAATCATGTGTTTCACCCATTTTCGAATTAATATGAAGCTGCCGTCTTATCAAACTTAATTGGCTGGATGTGTATGTCCTCTTTCACGATGCCGTTCATGTATAGCGCCTCTTTGTCTCTGGCCAAACTGAAGAAAGTTTTATTGATCAACTCTACTTGCTGTGTTGACCTTGCTTATTCTGTTAACATCAGTCTTTAATCTTGACTAAAGCTCTCCTTAACTTTCTGTAGGTTTGATTTTTGGTTCTCCCAAGTATCTTGAATATTATGTTTGGTCCATTTGGTTTCAATTTCCCTCATTTTCTAATGAATGCATCTAAGTCCATAAATTTTCCTCTGATAACTGCTTTGGCCACATCTCACAGGTTTTAATATTTAATGCTCTATTGCTTATTTCTAAATAGTGTATAATTTTCATTTTTATTTCCTTATTAGCACAAGGCTTTTTATAAGTGTTTCTGTGTTTATGATTGTAGATATTGATTTAATCTCTCTTTTACTTATTTTCTCATTTGTTCAGGGGATGAAACTTAGACAATTCAATTTTTTTGTTGTTGAGATTTCCTCTGTTGTCGAATGCATTATCAGTTTACAGGAGTCACTTGTATGTTTGAAAGGAATAGGTCCTGTAAGTTTGTTACAAGAAGTTGTTGGCTGTGTCATTGAAATTCTATATGCCACGCTGGAGCGATGGCTCAGTACCAAAGGGCACTGACAGCTCTTGCAGAGGACCTTGTGGTAATTTCAATGGAGTGTCCCCCATAAGTCTCTTATATTTGGTCCCCAGATAGTGGCTGCTTGAAAGGGATTAGGGACTGTGGCCTTGCTGGAAGAACTATATACGGGGGAAGGGGGGGCGTCAGGCATAGAGGTTTCAAAAGACCCCTGGAATTGCCAGGAATCTCCCTGGGCTTTCTGTTCATTGTTCAAGACACGTGTGGTCGCTGTTCCAGCTGCCTGTGGCCTCCTACTTCCGGTGCTTCATCATGGACTCTAAGCCTTGGAACTGTAAGCCCTCAACTAACCCTTCATTCCTACCTCAGTCATGGTAATAAAAGTCATAAAAATAGAAGAGTAAATAGTGATAGAAAGGTAAATAAGACACATGAGTTTGGTTCCCAACACTCACACGGTGGCTCACAGCGTGAGCATCTGACACCTGCTTTTGGCCTCCTTGGGCACAAGACACACACACACATGGTCCACAGACATACATACAAACAAGCAAAGAAATCATACACATAAAATAAAAATAATTTAAATTCTCTTGCTATTATTTTTGCTTAATATACTTCCTAAAGAAGTATGAAATTTGTCCTGCTATTGTTTTTATCTTCATATATCTGTATTAGTTAGACCTCTCTATGGTAACAGAACCAGTGGGATGAATGTATGTATGTGTGTGTGTGTGTGTGTGTGTGTGTGTGTGTGTGTGTGTGCGCGTGCACGTGTGTGTATATGTATATATGTATATATGTATATATGTATATATGTGTATATGTGTATATGTGTATATGTATATATGTGTGTGTATGTGTGTATATGTGTATATGTGTTATATATGTGTATATATACGTATATATACTATATATGTAGTAAATATTAATTAATATATATTAAAAATATATTAAGTCAGCTACATTGAAATAATAACAACTGAATTCATACCTTAGACTGAGATCCAGCTATTTGCTTGGTCCTAGAGACTGGATGGAGTTCCACAAGAGCTGTTTCTTTCAGGAGAGTCTGAGAACCCAGTTGCTCAAATCATGGGGCTGGTACTTTAACAGGCCCACTCTGGCACCAACTGGAGAGCCAATGACCCTTAGTCAAATGTAGAAGCCTGGAGACGCTGTTCTGATATCAGAGTACGAATCATCCGGCAGTAGGGTAAATGAACTCTGGGGCAAATGAAAAGCCAAGTCAGCCAAAAGCCAGGAACCGTCCTCCCGTCCCTTTAAATCTGCATGGCGACCAGAAGGTGCCACCCACACTCCTGTGGGTCTTTGCACATCAACTAAGCCATCAGGACAGTTTTGCCAGCTGAGGTTCCCTACTCAGGTGATCCTAATTTATAGCAAGTTGACATGAAAACTAACCATAATAACATCTATTCGCTTTATTTTATATTCTCCATTATTAAGGGCACGAAAGGATACAATTATCGTATCCTCCTGGCTGATTGTTCTTTCAAACAATATAAACTATTCTTTTATGCCCTCGTGGCAATGCGTCCCCTCCTGCTTGAGATGGCATCTAGGCCATCTTACACATTTTAATACAGTTACACTTATTTCTCAAGCCTGTTTTTTTTTCATTGATTTAAGTGATTTTTAGATATCACACATCTGTTTGTTGTGTTTTTGTAAACAGATTTTACTGATAAATTATTCATCTTTAGATAATGACGATTCTTCTGCCTTAACTTTAGATTTAAAACTACTAAGGTTCTTGATAGGATGTGTGGTGTTTTGAATCAGAATGACCCCTGCGCCGAATAGCTTTATGTCAGCTTAACGCAAGCTAGAGTCATCAGAGAAAAGGAAGCCTCAACTAGTTGAAAATGCCTCCATAAGATCAGATTGTAGGGAAGCCTGTAAGACATTTTCTTAATTCGTGATTGATGGAGGAGGGCCCAGACCACTGCAGGTAGTTCTTCATTCCTAGACTGGTTATCCTGGGTTCTATAAAAAGGGCTGAGCAAGCCAGTAAGCAGCACCCCTCCATGACCTCTGCATCAGCTCCAGGTTCCTACTCTACTGAAGTCCCTGCCCTGACTTCCTTTAATGATGAACAGTGATGTGGAAGTGTCAGCTTAGAATAAGAACTTTCCTTCCCAATTGGTTTTTGGTCATGGTGTTTCATCCCAATAGTAAAATCCTAACTAGGGCAGCCCCTTAGAAGCTCATGTTAGAATGCTTAGCCCAAAGTTAGTGGAACTATTTGGAAGGGATGGTAAAGGAGATGCAGTCTTGTTGGAGGAAGTGTGTCCCTGGGAGTGAACTTGAAAGTTTCAGAAGCCCACACCAGACCCAGCCTCACATTCTCAGCCTGGTGCCTGCAGATCAGGGTGTAAAGCTCTTAGCAACTGTTCCGGTTCCAGCACCATGTCTGTCTCCTTCCCACCATGGTAAGTCATGGACTCACCCTCCGAAACTGCAAGCAAGCCCCAAATTAAATACTTCTTTTTATCATAGTTTGGTTTCGGTGTCTCTGGATAGCAATAGGGCAGTGACTAAGACAGGTCATATGAAAGTTTCCAACATATTCCTGGATTCCTTTCACATTACTATTAAGTGATCATTTTGATTTGACCATCCAAATATATACTCCTTGCCCCTTTCCACTGTTTGTCTATAAAGTTTGTTCTACAATTCTCTCCTATTTGTTCCGTCACTATATAAAGAATTCCTCCATATCTCCAGGTGTAAGGGTGATACAGACTTTCCAAACTGGAGCTCCCTGACCACAGAGAGAAGAATCCTTTCCCTGTGCATTACAGGATACGTACCTGAGAGCATCCTTGACCTTCTCCCAGCAGATACCAGTAACTTCACCCATCATGCTATGGCAATCAGAACACTTCGGTACATGGCCCAAATGTCTCTGCAGAGGCGAATGTCCCCAGACAAGAGCCACTGATCTAAGTTCAGTTCCTGTTTTTATTCCAGCTTTTGGAAGGAAGAACTGGATGGAAAATTTCCTCAAATGCCCTTCGGCATATGTCGTGATTTGAATGAGGCACATCCTCCATAGCCTAATGTGTTTGAACAGTTGATCCCCGTTGGTGACACTGTTTGGGGAAGTTGAGGAACATTTAGTGGGTGGAGGCTTTCTGGAAGAAGTATGTCACTGGGACAGGCTTTGAAAGTTTAAAGCCTCCCCCGACTTCCTGCAGCTGTCTGCCTCCCCAACATGTGAATGAAAATACAATCACCCAGCTTCTTGCTCCTGGTTCCGTGCCATGTGTGGTGGTTTGAATACGCTTGGCCCAGGGACTGGCACTATTAGGAGGTGTGGCTTTGTTGGAATGGGTGTGGCCTTGTTGGAATGGGTGTGGCCTTGAAGGAAGAAGTGTGTCACTGTGGGGGTGGGATTTTGAGGTTCCTTTGCTCAAGCTCCACCCAGGGTGGAAAGCGAGCCTCCTCCTGGCTGCCTGCAGAAGAGATAGTCTCCTCCTGGTTGCCTTCTGATCAAGGTGTAGACCTCTCAGCTCCTCCTCTAGCACCATGGCTGCCTACATGCTGCCACACTTCCTGCCATGATGATAATGGATGGAACCTCTGAAACTGTAAGACAACTCCAATTAAATGTTTTTCTTTGTAAAAATTGCCATGGTCATGGTGTATCTTCATAGCAATGGAAACCCTAAGACACCATGCCACGTCTTCCGTGCATGACAGGCTCTCCCTCTGGAACCTAAGCTAAAATTAAAAAATAAAAAAAAATAAAAAACAACAACAACAAAAAAAAAAACCCTTTGCTCCTTAAGTTGCTTCTTAGGGGTATTTGATCACAGCAACAGAAAAATAACTAAGAAACTATATGATTTCAGATGCTTCCCCAGTGACCTACTGATGCGATATGGTTTTAGTCTCCTAATTTGGTACCTTCCTTGCAATAGCAGAACAAAGCCTACCATTACCATGGTACACATTTGTAATATACAGTGTTGCTTTTTTAAATTATGTTTATATTTACATTGACATGTGAAGTCGACCAGTAGTTTTCCCTACCTCCTGCTAGCTTGTGACACATAACGATTATGTTTGATTGCTAAGTGTAACTGTTTGTATTCCTAACTTCACCTCATGTAGGATCACTCTGGAGACCAATCTCTGGTATCATGTACGAGAGGTATTCTTGGTCACATTAAATGAGATTGGAACCTTATACTCTACCACTGGAGTATATCCCAGCTCTTAATAGACAGACAGACAGACAGACAGACAGACAGACTCGTGTGTATATGTACATACATATACTTTAACTTACTCTCTAGCCCAGGCTGGCCTCAAACTTGCAATCCCCCTGCTTCAGCCTTTCAAGCTAGTATTGCAGGCTTGCAACACCAGGCCCAAAACAATGTTCTACTCCTTAAAAGAGTTACATGGATTGCCTCTGAAAACAGCTATTTTAACATGTTTTTTTCCCTTAAGATTTATTTACTTTTTTCTTGTGTGCATGTGTATGTGTACCACATACATGCAGTTCCAGTGAAGGCCAGAAGAGAGCGTCAGATCCCCTGGCTTTTTGATCTTGCTTTGTTGTGTTTTCTTCTCATTCTTTAGATCTTTGAAACTGATTTTTGGGGGGAAGGCTCTCTTCAACATACAGAGATCCCATCAGATAATTAAAATACTACATAATTTTAAGCGTGTCCAACTTACTTTTTAATCCCTAACTCTAAACTAATTTTGCTGATTTTTAGGTCACAAGGCAGCTAATTATTTTCTGCTTCCTGGTAACAAAATGTTGTAGCTGTTTCTTTTCTCTTCCTCCTAAGCCCATGCTATATTTCTTCTGCAGCTAGTCTTCAGACACTTACAAATAAGCACAGATTTTTCTGTAGATGTTGTTATTCATGTTTGTACAGCAGAGCTTCTCCTCAAACGCTCATTTTTAACATTTAAATCTAGTTTTTTCACATTTCAAACCTATAGAGCATAAAGGAGGGGTTGAAATTTGTTCTGCCTCTGCAAAGCAAAGCTGGGCCTTTGGCCCCCTACCCTGAACCATGGGTGGCCATGTAGTGTGCTGGGGACAGACAGAATCCCCTAGACAATTCTTTCTGTCCTGATTGAAAGGGGTTGTGTGGAACAGAAGCTGGTGTAAAGATTCAGGGGGTTGGGGAAGATGTCTGAGTTTGTTTTCTACTGCTGGGATAAAATAGGATGACCTTTAAAAGCAACTTGAGGAAGAAAGGCTTCACTGGGCTTCCACACCCAGATCACACAGTCCCTTGTGGAAGGAAGCCAAGGCAGGAGCTGAAGCAGAAACCACAAGGAAATACTGATTGCTGGCTGGCTTCCTTGGTCTGATTTCTTATACATATCAGGACCAGCTTCCAGGGACAGCACTGCCCACAAACAAACAAACAAACAAATAAAAATAATTTCAAAAACCATGTTCCCCATACTTGCTTACAGGCAATCTGATGGAAGCATTTCTCAACTGAGGTTCCTCTTTCCAAGTAACTCTAGCTCAGCCATTCTTAACCTATGAATCACAACCCTTTTGGGGATCAAATAACCCTTTCCCATGGGTCATCTAAAACTATCAGAAAATGGAGACATTTACATTATGATTCATAACAGTAGCAAAATTACAGTTATGAAGTGGCAACAAAAATAATTTTATGGTTGGAGGGTCACCACAACATTAAATGTATTAAATGGTCACAGCATTGGGAAGGGTGAGAACCACTACTCTAGCTTGTGTCAAGTTGACAAAAAAAGTTAAAAACAGGACAGTAGGGCACCCCCTCATGTGCAAGCAACAGGCTGGAGACAGAGTCTGACAACTCTCAGGTGGTCAGCTGCTACTAGGAATAGGAATACAAAAACACCATTGACAAGGACTTTCTCTCTCCGCTAGCTTTTCACCAGCCATGTTTCAGCCAAGGTTTCCATTCGTGGGTTGTTCTAATACTAGCATAACAGAAAGAAGTGAGGAGCGTGCATCTATGATTCCAAGGTGCAAACTGAGTGTGTCAAGTACAGGATGTGCAAACACAGCGACCATGGAGTTTACCACTTTATTAAAATTGTGATTGTTCACATAAAGACCCAACCAGGTCACATATTAATAATTATCACTGACAATCTTTAACATCAGCTGAAGCCCACTACTGAAGCAATATCACCTCTCCTGGTCTCATCTATCTTACGGCTTATAGCCCCTCTGTGGTCAGCACGCCGCGAGCTTCGCGGACATTTAATTACGGGCACATCATAAAGGTAGCTGACAGGGCAGAAGCTGTTGAGGGGGGAGTACCTGGCAAGGGGGTTGCAGTTAAGAGTACTCAGTTGATGTACCCCCAATGAGGACAGGATCGACCACTTCTCCAGTTTTCCCTCTGCGGCTCTCTGTTACCCACTGGCAGACGTTGCGATGATAGGATCGTACCCTCTGAGCCCTGGCAGCCAAGCCCTTAGACTTAAGTCTTGTCTGTGTTTGAGCCTATAGAGTCGACTGAGTGCCTTCGCCTCCCCACACATAGAGCTTTCCACATGTAGGTTCTACTCTGATTCAAATGAAGCAAAGGAGCTTCTGATCCAAGCTCCAGGAAGCCCATTACCCTTCCCACCTAGCCCAAACTATACTGGGGTAAACAGCACCGCCAGAATCAATCATAATGGTAAACAATTATAACCACAGCATTCAGGAAGCAGAGGCAGGAAAATTTCAACCTCAGGACCAGCCTGGCTGCGTGACATCTTGGAAACTAGCCTGGGCTACATAGTAAGACTTGTCTCAAACAAATTAAAGAAAGAATGAGAGAGAGAGAGAGAGAGAGAGAGAGAGAGAGAGAGAGAGAGAGAGAGAGAAGGGAAAAGAAAAATAAAGAAAAATGGCTAAGGTCTGAGATATAGCTTGGTAGTAGGGCACTTGCCTAGAATCCCTAGTGAGGGGCTGGGGGCGTGACTCAGTGGTAGAGCCTCTGCCTAGAATCCCCCATTAAGAGGCTGGGGGCGTGGCTCAATGGTAGAGCCCCTGCCTAGAATTCCCCAGTGAGGGGCTGGGGGCGTGGCTCAGTGGTAGAGCCCCTGCCTAGAATCCCCCAGTGAGGGGCTGGGGGCGTGGCTCAGTGGTAGAGCCCTTGCCTAGAATCCCCCAGTGAGGGGCTGGGGGCGTGGCTCAGTGGTAGAGCCCCTGCCTAGAATTCCCCAGTGAGGGGCTGGGGGCGTGGCTCAGAGGTAGAGCCCTTGCCTAGAATCCCCCAGTGAAGTGTGAAGGTAATAGAGCACCTGCCTAGCCTATGCAAGGTCCTGAGTCTCATTCTCAGCAATATAAAGGAGTTGGGAGAAGCTGTCCTTAACAATATCCCATCATTCAGCTGTACCCAGGTACACAGAAACTATCTTTCGAGGCAATCAGAAAAAAAAGGTGACCTTGTATCCCGAGTGATGGAGGAGGAGGTACTCGGTGTATTTCTAATTAGCTGTGGCTTTGATACACTAGCCAAGGTGTTGGGCACTAATAAGGCCGCCAGCCTCTCAGAGTGGGCCTGGGGCTGCCAGATCTCAGAGTGTCGCGTTTCAAAGCAAGTGTCCTCTGAGGGGCTGAGGTGCAGATTCCTCCGCACCCTGGCAGGCTCATGTAGGGAAGACAAAGCATATAATAAGGGATGCGCAATGAAGGAGCTTTGAAGAGAAAGCGGAAAAGTAGCTATCATGTTGGCAGATAAATTCTACACACAATTATTCATTCCTAGCCCCTTGACATGTAGATTAATGAGTTTGATAACCCAGGCTTCTAGGAAGTAGATTCCGCCCTTCGCAGGCTTTCTCCCCCTCTACCTACAAACAGCAAGCTGGTCTATGGAGAGAAAAACAAATCGATACATTTGCAGTAGCCATCGCTGCTTGCCAGTGATTGGGGCCTTATGTCAAAACTATGATGTGTCTTCTACCTCCTGGCCCCGGAAAGAAGCTGTAGTAGTCAGAGGGACGTGAGAGGGGGACAGTGAGCTTCAGATCTTGGACTCCACTGAGTTCTGTTTTGTTGCCTGGACTGAGCATGGGGTACATTCAACTTCAATGCCCAGGGAAAGGGGCTCATCTGCTGCACCCCAGGCTAGACCTCCCAGTGGAACTGCCCCTAGTTGGCGCTCAGTCACCCACTCAAAAAAGAGGCAAAGGAAAAGACACTATAAGGATGCAGTAAAGGTCCCCTAAGCCACACTGGATGTCACAGGGTGGATGGGCAGACGGCCATGAGTTTGAACTTAGATTGAGTTTAAATCCTCATAAAGAGAAAATGCATCCAAAGTAAACATCAGGTCTGTACATCGTGTCTCATGGTATTCCCAAACAGGAAGGCATGACCAGTTGGGGGTGCCTCTATGCTTAGAGAGCAACTTCGTGGTGCTGGGGAGATGGCTCAGTGGAGAAAGTGCTTGCTTTGCGAGCATAAAGGCTGGAATTGAAACCCCAGAACCCACAAAAAGCCTGGCAGACATGGATGCTGCCTGCAGTCCCAGCACTGGGAAAGCCAAGAGGGGAACTCTGGGCCATGCTAGGTGAACCAGTTGGGATTGGTAAACTCTGGGTTTGGTTAGAGACCCTGCCTCAGTCAATACAGTGGAAAGCAATTGGGAACACCAGCTTTGCCCAACACACACACACACACACACACACACACACACACACACACACACACAAATGCATATCCATATATACACACCACACCCTTACATATACCCCTGCATGCTCACACAGATATACACATATGCACTCACAGATGTGTAAATGCATATGCATACATGCGCATGTGCATGCACACACGTCCATCCATACACACAAGAATAAATAGACTTTTGAGAAAGCGGGCATGGAAGACAGTAGAGCAGGAGATACTGAAATGTAAGGGGAGACACTGGGACGGAAGGGTACAGCAGGAAAGGGACCAGGGAGACATGAAGACGTGGGGGACATATGTACGAAAACCCCATAAGAAAATCTGTCACTGTGTAGAGATAAATTTAAAACAAAATAAAGAAAAGACTACATTCCTAATGGTGTGTGTGATGGCCCACACCTGTAATCTGCACACCCAAGAGCCTGAAACAAGAGGATCTGGGGGTTCTGGGCAAACCTGGACTACATAGGCAGTGAGAGCCTGTCAAAGGAAAGGAAGGAGAGAGAGAGAGAGAGAGAGAGAGAGAGAGAGAGAGAGAGAGAGAGGTGAAAGGTGAAAAAATAAGTTAAAAGAAAGAAAAAAACTTGTCTTTTGGTGTCCTCGTTAGCCAGATGCATCTAGATCTTGGTTCATTTTCTTGTCACTCCATCCTGATGTTTATCCTCCAAAAATACAGCAGGGTGGGCAGACAAACTGGATCAGTGAGAAGTCTGACTGAGTTCGAGCCCCAGAGCCCATGCGGTGGAAGGAAAGAACAGACTCCCAGAAACTGTCCTCTGACTTCCACACCAGAGCCAAGGCACATTCACATGCACTCAAAATAAGTTAAAATGTAATATTTTGTTAAATAATCACTAAAAATAATGCACACATGCAACAAACACAAGCAATGTGGGGAGAAAATGCAATAGGTAATTAAAACAATGGCACCTATGGCTCATGCATTTGAACACTTAGTTATCAGAGAGTGGCACTATTTGAAAAGGATTAGGAGGTGTGGTGGCCTTGAAAGGAGTGTGTCACTGGGGGTAGGATTCAAAGTTTCTCTGTCTCTGTCTTTCTGTCTCTCTCTGTCTCTCTCTGCCTCTCTCTCTCTCTCTCTCTCTCTCTCTCTCTCTCTCTCTCTCTCTCTCTCTCTCTCTCTCTCCAGTCCTATGCCAGCTACTGCCACCACCCTCCCCATTGTGATGATAATGAACTCACTTCTGAAACTGTAAGTCAGCATCCAATTCAGAGTTTTCTTTGGTAAGAGTTGCCTTGGTCATGGTGTCTCTTCACAGCAGTAGAGCAGTGGCTAAGACAGACAGACAGTAATAACACACAAAGGCAAACGTCCCAACTCACACACCCAACCTTCCTATTCCTTAACTTACACAGAGAGGGGTGGGGCTGAGGGCCTGTGGGAACAAGAAGTCCCCTCCCATGATACTCTGGTAGGTGGCCTGGCTGTCACTCTCCTCTGCCAGACAAGTCCTTTGGGAAACAGCAGACTCCAAAACCCTCACCAGAGTCCTGCCTGGGAACTGGGTATTTCAGCCCAGTGCCTGAGCTTTCTGTGACCCCTGGGCCATCATCAGCATACGCATTCTGCAGATACCTTGTGTTATCCCACAAGAATGGAGGGGCTGGAGGAATGGCTCAGCAGTTAAGAGCAGGTACTGCTGGTGCAGAGAACCTGAGTTTGGTTCCCAGCCTTCACATTGGGCAGCTTACAGTCACCTGCAACTTCAGCTCCAATGAATCCAAAGCTCTGTGCTGCCTTCTGTGGGTACATGCATTCACCTATGTAGAACCATACACACATGCACATGAACAAAAATAAAAATATTTTTAAAAAGCAGTAGGCATGTATGGAGCAGCAATCTACCCTGCTCATAAAAATTCCGATTCTCTTCTTAGACCAGATTAAGTGTTTGTGGAGGTTCAATTAAACCTCAGCTTAATTTCCATCTTGATGCTAAGCTAACAGTCATAATGATGTCTCTCCCTCATGAAGCCTCGTAATGTCTCCTCCCAAAGTCTTGGGGTGCTGATCACAGAAGGTCATCAGATTTCACCACTAAAAGTCCAGGATACTCATTGAATTCAAATTTCAGATAGTTAAGTTCAATGCATGTGAAATGACCCTCATGTATTCAGTTGGTCCCTCCCTGATGGCACCATTTGGAAGCTGTGGAAACTCTGGGACTCGGGCTTAGTAGACAGCAGTGAGACTCAGGAGACAAGCCTTAAAGGAAATACCCATCTCTGCTTCCTGACCCATCAAGACGTGAGAAGTCATAACCCAAGCTCCTACTGCCACATGCTGACCCACTTCAACTTTGGAGCCTTTCCCCCATGAAGGACTATATCCCTAAAACAGTGTTCCAAAGCATGCCTCTCCTCCCCTGAGTTGTGTCCCCCCCGGTATCTTGTGACTGTGACAAGAAAAGCAGCTAATACAACAATGAATAGCTTTTAGTATCAATATGTCACAAATGTGCATGGGCCATACTGATACTAAAATGATAATTTGCTATATGAAATAAATAACAAGATAGTATACCAAGAATATTTTAGCATTAGTATGCCCCATGCATGTTTGAGACATTTATACTAAAAATTTCTATTCGTTATCTGAAATTCAAATTTAAGGAGCCACCAAGTATCTCATCTGACAGTCACCATATTTAGGGTGCCCTTTTGAAACGGCTCAAGGGAGAATCAAAAGAGATGTGAGAAAAACTCGTTCATGTGCAAGACTGCCATATGAACCCTCTACCCCTGTATCTGACCTCTCCCCAAACACCCTGCTCCCCATCCCAAGTGCCAAACCATCAGCTTTGGAGGGAAACAAGGACCATTGTTCCTCAGTAGATATGAACTCTATTGTTAGATTCCAGAGCTCTGCATGAGAGCTTAAACCTAGGAAAGGCATCTCAGGCAAGAGGTATAACCAGGAGAGGAACATTGAGGTAGGACCACAAGAGTCCAGAGGCTTCAAAGCATGAGGGAACACACTTGTAATCCCAGCATTCAGGAGACTCAGACAGGATGAGAGTAAGTTCAAGGCTAGTCTAGGCCACACAAGACCCTCATAGAAATTTTAGAGTCCATGGAATCCTTGGCAAGAATTGTCTTGCTCCCAGAATGCATGTGGAGCAAAAGTTGGAAGGAGGTAATGCCCTGATGTGTTTGTTTGTTTGTTCATTTGTTTGTTTATTTGTTTGTTTTCTGAGTCATGGCCAGACTGATTCATCTTCTCTTCTACATCCAAGGTTCCAGCCTTGGTGCTTCCTGCAGAAACCTAAGCAGAGACTTTCAGAACAGCCTGAGATCTGATGCCCTTACTCTTCATGGGCAACGCTGAGATATTGTCTAGCTTCTGCTGAGTTCTGAGACCTGTGCTGTCTGAGAGATAGAGTTGGGGGCTGTGTCATCAGGAGGAAGTGGATCAGGACAGGTTGTCCATGCCCCTCCCAGGCACCAGCAGGAATTCAGACCTGTCTGCATGATCTGCCACACATTGGTCTCAGAAACCCTACTCACAGCTCACCCAACAGATACGTTTCCAGTCTCTTCTCCAACCTGTCATGTGACAAAAAGGGAAGCAAACATGCCTGGCTGTGTCACTGTCAGATCCTCACTCCCATCTGCCCTTGAGTATCAGCCCCTCAGGGATGCAGGCTCCAGAGAAGATTCCAGAAGACATGCTCTGCACAGCATCAGGCTGTTCAATGGATCTTACATAAGATAAGAGCAAGCAGGACCCCAGTCATGCTCCATCCATATCCTCCTACCCTGAACTCTCTGCTTTGGATGGGAAGGCTCTCTGTCTCCTCAAGCTGATAGGTACCAAAGGCTGGAGCAAAGTACTTCAGAAGAACAGATGCAAATGGGCCAGCCAGCCAACAACTCAAACAAAAGGCAAGTCCCCCTCATTCGTGGTCAGTCAGACACCTTTCTGAAGCACAGTGACTGATTTAAACAGTGGCCATTAGACCAGGGGAGGTTGACCAGTAGTCTGGGATGCCCTAGCACAATTAAGCTTCCGAGTCAAGTACCCGTTAGGCCTGGTACAGTAGGCAAGAAAGATAGTGAAGGGGAGAAAGGGGTATCTTATAGGATATCCCTGCTGTCTCTGAATGATCCCCAACTCACTCTATTCTGCCCTTTCAGCATCTGTCCACTAGCAAGTCTTACTGCAGCCCACTGTCTAGTTTAATTCACATAGTTATTGACATACTTGAAACAACTGCCAATATTTTAAAATCAAATTTCACAAGAAAATCCAGGAAAAAATGTATGTTTTTCTTAAAAAAAAAAGATCAGAAGGTCTAACAACGTTAATCCTGGGTTCAACTGGAGGGAGCCAGGGAGAGTTCCCCTGAGATAGGATGCAGATTAATTAGGCATTGTCTTCTGTCTCCTCAGTCCCTCTCTTTCATCTAACTCCTGTTCAGAGGGTACCCTGTGGAAACACCCTGTTGTTCCCTAAAGACCACAAGAAATTCAGCTCTTCCCTAGATGCCTTTCCTAGCCACCCCACCCCTGCCTATCAAAAGAGCTAAGGTTTTCTAGAACAAGCTACTCCGGTGCCCACAGGTCAGCTCTGTGTTCCTCCCCCAGATATATATGTTAGCCATGTCCTATGCCAAGAACACCATGGGCTTATAGACAGATGACTTCGGGATTGGTGAAGCATCTAGAAAATTAGCAGTATCTCAGAGAAAACTGTAACCACGCCAAATCCATGACCCAAGGTCAAAGGCAAGAATCTTGTGCCCATTTCACAGACTGATCATGGCATAGAGGGGTCATGTCCCCGCTTTTCCATACACCTCACAGTATGAAGGTCCACGAGCAGATTGAAGGGGAGAGATGTGTCACAATGGAAAGGGTATGCGCAGACAGGAGTAGGGGAATCCTGATTGGCTGGTTCTGGGAACTGGCATTCTGGGCAGAGTTCTAAAAAGGATAATGTATCTTTAAGGCCAGGTGCCCTTCAGGGAGCGTAGTGAATAAATGTCTCTGGAAAGCCTGTAAATATTCCATTGCCTCTCTGTCATTACTACTATGAAATGATAATGAAGCATGAAAGAAATATAATTCCATATTCAGATGACAGCATTAGCCTCCATAAGCAAACTGAAATATTTATTAGTAAAATGTTCGGTATCTACGCCTGTAATCTAAAAAAAAAAAAAAAGAAAAAGAAAAAAAAGGACAAAAATGTTTTATAATAAAAAAGAGATTGAATGTGGAGGTAAAATGTGGTTGGCTGATTTTATTGCTTATTATTAAATCCTGGCAAAATAATTATTTTTTTCTTTTCATTAGTAAGACACCCAAATTAAAACTATGCCCTCAGGCTGCAGGTTTACAGTAGTGATTAAGAACAAGGGATCGTGATACATGGGGCTTTTGACAATGGCGTAATCAAATTCATTTGTATTGTTCAATCTTTCCCTGACAAATATTTTTACAGTAAAATATACCAAACAAAGAATCGCGTGCAACAACTATCAATACAGAGAAATTAGGAAACCTTGTCATTATTTAAAAAGTGAACGGATACGACGACGTTGCCATAATCTTGAATACAAACGGTAGTGTGTAGTTAATTAGGGTAATTATTGTCTAAATTGTGCTTAATTGTCTTATACTGAATAGGGCTCATGAAGGAAGCTTTTTGAGCTTCCTACAATGCCCGAGTACCACCAAACTCCTGAGTTATAATTTAATAAGTTTTGATGGTATTTCCTGTAAGTCAGAAAACACACCTGAATGCGAGCTAAAAGGCAAACAGGAGACATGCGCCCTGACCTCTCTTTCACCTTATTGAAAAAGAGGAGTAAGAGAGTCATTTAGCGGTGCAGCGTCACTTGAGCGGTCTTGTACTGGGAGCACATTCCTTAAAGGAAAAGGGAGAGAGTGGGAGGGAAAAAAAAACCACAGGGTCTTTGAAGTGAATGAAAAATTAGAAATTCAAGTGACCACGATCAATTCTGAAACACTGCACAAAATTAATTACAGTTTTGCATCAGAAGCAAGGATGTAGATTTCAGACAGGCGATGTCATTTATCTCAACCTGCACAATACACAAGGCGATTAAAAAGCCAACTGTGTCCCCACCTCCCGAGTCTAGGGCCTCTCTGAGGCTGTGAAGTACAAATGATTAACTCCGAATTATGCAAGGGACTGTGCACGTGCTTCAGCCTGAATGGAGTGTGCAGCAAGTCCCGAGAGCTGGAGAGGGACAGATCTGAGGCTCTTTATCAAAATCCAGTCTGGCCACCGCCACCCCCACCCCACCCCACCCCCGACAGAATCGAGATAAATTACAGGGAGAGCTGGCCAGCACTGCTGAGGGCTTGCTCTGCAAACTCCAGATCTCCCTCGCTTCTGTTTTTAATTGCTTGTCTTGAATTTGAATGTTTGGAAGAGCAGACTCAAGGATTGACTCCAATGTACAGACAACTCTGACCAAACCCAAACGGCTTCCCAGTTCACATAGAGCCTGTCATAGGAGGTGAAAATTTGGCTCAGTGAGCCCTGATGGGGGAAAACTCCATGTCCAAAACAGGTATCAGCTGGGGATGCCCCTCCCTCTTCCCAGCCAGATTAATCCTTTCAATTAGCCTAAGAGCCTTCAGCATCCAGGTGGCTGGAAGATGTCCACAGGTTTGGATCCAAAATTGAACCCCACAATGAAACCTATTTGTATTCCCTTTATCTGACCCCCCCAACTCTGATACTGCCCCCTTTAAAAACACAAGCAGAATTCACATGTGTTGAAAATACATCTTAACTCAGTATTAGAAAGGCTGACAGATTTTCCCCACCCAGAGAAACCACACATGGTATGTCTCACACACACACACACACACACACACACACACACACACACACACAGAGAGAGAGAGAGAGAGAGAGAGAGAGAGAGAGAGAGAGCCTGCTTCCTGAAACCCTGCATTCACAGCTGACTTATTAACACAAAAGATGCCAAGTTGAAAACTGTCTCTTTAAGATTTGTAAACACAGATCCTCACTTTACAAACCCTGAGGTCTTGAACTCCCTCTAGGTTTCCTTGCAAAACCTGGGCTGCTTCCTCAGCCCAGAGCAGGCTTTACCACCTTCTCTTCATAAACACAGACAGGGACTGCCCACTGCAACTACCTACACTGTCTTCCAGCCCAAGGCTTAACCTGAGCAAGTCTGATTCACCAATGGCTGTGTAGGAGGCACTAGAGAATGGTGGGGACCATGGATCACGTTAAATGCATGATCTCCTGAGGCAGACTCTTGCACTTACATTCAAATGACCACTGCGAAGAATAAAAGCCCACCATGTGACCAAGCACTGAATTTTCAGTGGAAATTGGATTCTTTCAGAAACCTGGATTCTTGTATAAAATTGCTGCACTTTTTAATGTTGAATAGCATTAACTTTAAGAAGAAACAAAAGAACACTCCATTGGCCAAATGCAAACTTTTCTTTTGTTTTCTCTCTAGTGATGGGGGTGGACACTTGGATCCTGGGCATTCTAGGCAAGTGTTCTGACACTAAGCCATGCCCCCAGCCCCTCACTGGGGGATTCTAGGCAGGGGCTCTACCACTGAGCCACGCCCCCAGCCCCTCACTGGGGTAATTCTAGGTAGGTGTACCACCATAAAGCCATGTCCCCAGCGTTAGGCATTTTTATTATCATTTATTAATTATGTAAATTAATAAAGTTCACTATGAAATTTTCCATTTTAAATAGTTTTGAGGACCAAAAACAGTCCAGGATGTCCCCAATTTATTACTTCAGTTCTGTACTTCACTGAAGAGAAATGTTTTCATTGTTGGATGTGCAAAGGAGATAGCTCTCTCCGGTTGTGGTGGCTTACAGCAGTCAGAAAACTCTAGACCACAGTCCTAGTACTTCTCCGTGTCCTGGTGGTCCCACAGCTGCTCCCCAACAGCCTTGATTATACTGTCCAATGGTGTCCTAACCTTGGAGGTTTGCCTGGTGTGGTTAGGTGAAACAGAGTCTCATTCTGTAGCCCAGGATAACCTTAAACTCTCAATCCTCCCGCCTCAGCCTTCCCAGTGTGTTTGTCATTGCCTTGGACTCCTATCTTGGAGAGCATGTAGTTTCAGCCCAGCTCATTCCATGTTGCTTTCAATTTCTGGGGCAGCCTGGACCCATATGTTTTGCTTTTTAATCCTTGGACTTTTAGGGAAGTTATATAAATACCTAAAAGCTGTAAATCTGAGATAGATATGACAAAGTGCTAATCCTACCCATCTGTTCCTTGTTGCCCAAGGCTAGACTTCCTTGCCTGAGGCTAGACCTCCTTTAGGCACCCCACTGCCCCTCTGCTGACTGAGCCTAGGCTCAGCCCCTCTCTAGATTGACTCTCTCTTCCCTGTGACTGGAATTAGCCCAGTAACACCTACCCAATAGAGAAAGGAAGACATACTTGCTATCTCAGCCAGTATGCCCTCAGGATAACTTCATACAGCCAGTCAGAATGGTATAGTGGCACACACCTTTAGTCTCAGCACATGGGAGGCAGAGGCAGGAGATCTCTGTGAGTCTGAGGCCAGCCTAGTTCACAAAATGAGTTCTAGGTCAGTTTGGGCTACAAAGACCCTGTCTCAAAAAAATAAATAAATAAATAAATAAATGAAAGAAAGAAAGAAAAAATAAAAAAAAGAAAAAACAAAAGAGCCATTGTCCTCAAGAATAAGGGGAAGGAGGATGCCATTCTGAGTACCCAATAAATGCCTGCTCAAACCAGCCCAGACTCCATAGCTGGTTACTGGGCTTTAAAAAAAAACGGTCTCCCCGTACTTCTCCGTGTCCTGGTGTTCCTGCGAACACAATAACAGCCACCACCAAGCCCCAGAGTGTCCCACATTCAGTTCTTGAGATCCTCTTGAGGAGTCGCCAGGTGGGAAGTGCACAGGACACATCATGAGAAACATGGCAGAGGGGGCTATTCTGAGTACATCCTGGAAGCTCAGAGTTCCTTCACGAGCACACGGAAATCAAGCTGAGCACTAGCTCAGGGTCAAAAGCTGCCATACAAGTACCACAATGAATCAGTATTTCTCTATGTGTCTGTCCGTCTGTTTGCAACAGATGTGCTCCTCTTCAAAAGTAGGCTTTATTGTTCTCATGTGTATTCATGATACAGGCTGATGGCCTGCACCATGACATGTGACATGGACTTTCACTCCCATGTCACCCATTCTTATTGCATCACTGTCCCCTAAGTTGCCCCCCCCTTTCTGGTTTATTTTTAAATCCACATACAAAAGAACACACATGTAAAATGCTCCTTCTGAACGTGGCATGTCTCACTTAACATGATCTCCTGTCTCTCCATTTTCCTGCAGATGACACCTTTTCCTTCCTCTTCACAAGTTGAACCATAGAATTCAACTTCTGGACTTGTTCTGTACCAAATGCTGCAATCATAAACATGGGTGTGCAGGTATCTCTGTGGCATGCTTAAATTCCTTTGGGTAAGTACCCAGGAGTACTGGATCATACCATAGTTCTGTTTTTAGCTGAACTAGACCAAGGAGCCTGGGTCTCTCCACCCTGCCCACCTGCCACCATTTTCTGTCTTGTTTTCTTGATGACAACCATTTTGACTGAGATAAGAGCAAATGTCAATTTTTTTTTCCTTTTGTGAGACAGAGTCTCATGTAGCCCAGGCTGGCCTTGAACCTGCTCATAGCTAAGGATGACTTAAACTTCTATCTCCTACCTCTTCTTGCTCAGTGCAGTAATAGGAATCAAACCCAGGATCTCAGGCACGCCCAGCAAGTAGTCAACCAATTGAACTACATCCCCACCCCTTCAATGTAGTTGTGATTTGCATTTCTCTGATGACTAAGGGTATTGTTTTTTTTTTATTTATTGGCCATCTACACTTCATTTTTATAACTATCCCTTTGATTTGTTTACTCACTTACTGATTGAGTAACTGGGAATTTTTTAATGTATAACTTTTTAAGTTTCTTACATTTTTTTTAGATATTAACTCTGTTAGATCAACAGTTGGCAAAAATGTATAATTTGCCACCATTCTATAGGCTATGTCTTCACTCTGACAGTTATGATACATATGTCCCTTGGCTGTCCCTGAAAACAAGCAGCTGTCTTCCAAGGCAGGACAAGTGTTGCATTGATGGTATAGTGGTAGGCATAGCTGCTGTGGTGGTTCGCTGTGGTTCCCATGCTTGGCCCATGGGAAATGGCACTATTAGAAGGTATGAACTTGTTAGAGTAGGTGTAGCCTTGTTGGAGGAAGTGTGTCATTGCGTAGGCAGGCTTTGAGGGCTCCTAATGCTCAAGCTCTGCCCAGTGTAGAAAAGAGAGTCTCCTCCTGACTGCCTTCGGATCAAGATGTAGAACTCTAAGCTCCTTCTTCAGCACCAAGTCTGCCTGCATGCTGCCATGCTTTCTGCCATGATGATAATGGACTGAACTTCTGAAAATGTAAGCCAGCCCTATTAATGGTGTCCTTTATAAAATTGCCTTGGTCACGGTGTCTCTTCACAGCAATGAAACCCTAACTAAGACCTCTGCCTTCCAAGGCAGGGCAAGTGTTGCCCTGGTGGTATAGTTATGAGTATAGCTGCCTTCTAAGGCAGGGTAATGAGCAAGCTGGAGATTCTCTGGGGACTGCCGCCTCAGGTGGCATCCACTAGCTGAGTCCTCACACCAGCAAGATGAGATAACATTTGATACAAGGTCTCCTGCCCAGCTGAATGTATCTCAGCAAAAACTTCATCAAAAGGACTCTACTCCTTAAGCTCGACATATTGAAAAGAACACAGAATATATTTTAAAGAGAAGGCATTGTTTGGTATTTCTAAGAATCAGACCACCTAAATTGAACAGCCTAGGAAATCATTTTATAAAATATCACAAATTCGTGTGAATTTTGATATTTATCAATAGCTTCCTCCATTCCATGGGCATTCATGATTTAGTCATGAATAATATAACTCATTATGTGTCATTTGCTAAATGTCTACCTTGCTATGGATGACACCAAAGTACAACCATTGATGGCACTTTAAAGTATCTAGACTACCACTCCTAGAGGGCTATAATCCCACAGATGAACTGG
Source organism: Tokudaia tokunoshimensis (assembly GCA_036184795.1). Taxonomy (NCBI): domain Eukaryota; kingdom Metazoa; phylum Chordata; class Mammalia; order Rodentia; family Muridae; genus Tokudaia; species Tokudaia tokunoshimensis. The sequence continues at coordinate 6,101,790 of BTHU01000001.1, forward strand.
GTAATCAAATCCCAGAAGGAAGAGAAGATAGCTCATCCCTGCTCTGGGAGAGGCTGGTTCATGGTTGATCCCTCTCGAGTAAATATATGGTCTCCAATGAGAAAACAATGAGTCTGAGAGATGGCATGACTTAGAGAGACTCGCAGCCGCTTAACAGCCAACGTGAGACAAGGATACTAACCCAGGGCACAGGTTCTGTCCTCACACTGCAGAACCAGGGGTTGGGGTAGGCTCTATTAATGCCTGCCTATCTCCAAGTTCACGAAGGGATGCTGCAAACCTTGACCAAGACTGGACATCTTCAAGCCTGAAGGCAGAACCTACCTGCTCTGTCATCCTGAGTTCTAAACTGTAGAGTTGGATGCTGTCGGAAGAGACCTGCACCTCAGGGCTGTGCCTAGCCCTCTGCTGGGCTAGAGGGGTTAACCACACTGTGTTCGTTACTTTTCTTGTTGCTGTGATCAAATACAGTGACAGGAGCAACTTGCAGAAAGGGGGATTTACATTGGTTCACAACGAAAGAATATAGTCCATCACATGGGGGATGTCCTGGTGCCGGGGGCTTGAGGCATTGGCTTCAGTGCATCCGCACTCAGGAAGCAGAGGGAAGCAAATGCTGGGACTCAGCTCACCTTCTCCTCTTTATGTCCTCTAGGACTCAGACCACGGGATAATCCCACCAACATTTTGGGTGGCTCTTCCTACTTCTGGCTACCCTAATCTACATAATCTCTCCCAGGCAATGTACAGAGGCTTGTCTCCTAAATGACTCTAGATTCTTTCAAATTGACGATATTACCCATCTCCCTCTCCCTCTCCCTCTCCCTGCCTCTCTCTCTCTCTCTCTCTCTCTCTCTCTCTCTCTCTCTCTCTCTCTGTGTGTGTGTGTGTGTGTGTGTGTGTGTGTGTGTGTGTTTGTGTGTTGTGTGTGAGAGAGAGAGAGAGAGAAAGAGAGAGAGAGAGAGAGAGAGAGAGAGAGAGAGTTGTTTTCACATAGTTTGGGTAAACATGGATGAAACAAATCTAAAAGAACAGTATCGTTTTCCAGAGCATGGCTGTTTGGATGGTGCATGGCTCTCTGAATGTCTCCAAAGAGAAGCAGACCTGATTCAACTGAGTGGAGGGTCCTAGGAGATAATGTTCCCAGGATATTTTTCATTAACTCTACACTTGGCAGTGCCTCTTAGGAGGCTTTGAAGATGACAACTCAAATAGGGCGGTTTCATTTCAGGCTAACCGTTAAGACACTTCACAACCCAAAGCTCAGTCTTCTCAGACAATATCTCCATCCAAAAGCAGTGTGCCCTGTTGTCACTTTGACATGAGCTAAGTTTTGTTAGAAAAGACAAAGACCACCATGAGCCGTTTCTAAAGATGAGTTGTCATTGTAAGGAAAGTAGTCAGTAGAAAGAAAATCACCCCAGACATCCACGCTCCTCAGCCAGCACTGAGAAAACTCCTCCTTAGGTCTCAGGCTTCTTGGCCAAAAAATGGGAATAAACCCACTGTTCATAATGTGGTTTGGAGGCTCCAAAGAGGCAATTCAGGTAAGTAGCCTAAGACACGGCAGGGCCCTGGGTACCAGCAGAGGCGTGCACACTGTCTCCTTTAACATGGTTGCTGGCACTGGTTGTAAGAAGAAGGCAAAGAGTGCTTCCATTGTGGAATTTCTGCATATTTTTTTGTTGTTGTTGTTGTTAAAATAGAAGCTATACAAATAGCCAGTTCCCAAAACAACAATAGCCATTGGAGAATTTCTGAGATCTGGGATAAAGAGGGAATCAGAGGCCTTGCCAATGGCTGAGGGTCTGTGCTGACTGTCCAGTCTACTTCTTGTCCCACGTGAGAGGTTGGCAGTCCCTGCAGTCGAGGGACCAGGCACCCAGCTGACTTCTGGGCAATGCCTGGACCAGTAAGTCAGACCAAAAGAACTGCTGATCATCCTGCCAGCTGAACGCAGGTATCTACTCAGACCCAGCCCGGGAGAGGATAGCCAACTAGCCCAGACCGCAGACTTGACAACCAAACATGGGGCCACAGTGCCTAAGCCGCTAAGGTTTCAGGAGAGTCGCTTACACAACAGCGGCTGAGACATCAGATACCTACCTCACTGCACAGATGAAATGGCTGGTCCAGGGCGTCTTTCTCCTTGTCTCTATCTCTAAATTGCCATTTCCTCACTGGAGCTCCACATACACTGTACTAAATGCAAAGGAGATACATACTGTCCTCCCCAAACCGTCCATGCTACTGAGGGTCGTGGTCAGATGGGATTGTCCCATGCTTTTTCACCGGACAACCATATTCTTTCCAGAGAGATTCTCGAGCAGGCTCTAGGAACCGCCCATGAAACTCCTTGAGGACAAAGCCACAAGCTTGGCACTGCTGGTGGGTAACAAAGAACCCTTGGAGGCCAAGCGGCTGTCCCTGCCCTCAGCCCCAGCGCTTCCCCTCTTGCCTTCAGATGCCTGTTCCCCAGACCCCTCTTTCCTTCTTTCACACATGTCAGACTATCTGGAAGGCAGACTGTGTCACTCGCCCCAGAGTGACGACCCTAAAAAGCTTGGCATGGGTTCCTGGCATCTACAGGAGCTGCCTGGTCTCTGACGAGGCCCCTGCAGCTGCTGTGGTGATGTATATCCACCCCCACAGGCATAGCACCAAGATGTGGGATGAAGAGGAAGAGGGGTACTAGAGGCAAACCGTGCCTCTAAACTGCCACTTAAGAGCAAGTCACAAGTGACCTAAGACTTCAAGGTCCCAGCTTCCAAAAGGCTGGGAAAATAGAGCCAATGGTTTCTGTCCCATTCAGAACAAAGTGATTGTGAGTCAAAAAGTAATGGTGTGGGCTGGGGGTGTAGCTTAATGGTAGAGCACCTAAAATTCCCCAGTGAGGGGCTGGGGGCGTGGCTCAGTGGTAGAGCCCCTGCCTAGAATACCCCAGTGAGGGGGCTGGGGGCGTGGCTCAGTGGTAGAGCCCCTGCCTAGAATCCCCCAGTGAGGGGATGAGAGCATGGCTTAGCTATGGATTCCCTGCTTGACAAGTGCCAGGCTTTAGCTTCAATATAAATACAAAAATTAAAAGTAATAAAAATATGAGATTTGGGCAGGGTAACACATGTGTGTGATCCCAGCTCTTGAGAGGCAGAAGCTAGATGACCACAAGTTTAAAGTCAACTTAAGTTACATTGTTAGATTCTATCAAAGAAAGAGAGGGAGGGAGGGAGGAATGAGGGAGGGAGGGAACTTAAGCAATAGTGGACCTATGTGCTACACTTTTCTAGGTGATCTCAAGGCATGCTCAGCACACCCTTTACCACATGGCCATGTCACCAACCCTCCCAGCCTATCTCCCTCTCTGCTGCTATGCAATGCCCCCATCTTCCTTTCTCTTCCTTAACTTGGCAAGGGAACCCCACATCCTTAGTGGAAAAAAACTCCATATCTCCCTGCTTCTTTCAGAGATCTACAGAAAGCAGAGTTCAAACCTCAGGCAGACTGTCTCATGGGTGCAGCAGACTCTGGGTGAACCCAGGAGAGCCCAGGGAAGGTGGAGCTGTCTCCAAACTAGCTCAGCCTTGGATTTCAACCATCTGTAATTGTGGTCATCAGGAATCAACACGGTTGGTTCAAGTTAAAAATATTATAGCAACAGCCTACCTAGATGCAACTCTCAGCCCTGCCCTCCCAGATAACAGCCCTTCTTGAGAAGGAAGGTCAACTACAGCCGTCCCCATAGCACATGGGGTCTGTGCAGCCCAGATCCAAGCTCAGTTTCCTGTCTACCTCCCACCTGCATGGTGGTGTAACCAAAGGACGTCGAGGAACTGTTTATTGAAACGAAAATGCAATTGTCTGACCAGTAAAAGCACTCCTGTATGTAATGCCTGTAATAGATTTTTAAGCCTCGGTGCTTACACACTCTTGTATGTTCATGGTTATTATCTGTCCACTTCCCAACCTGAAGAGGTTAGATTGTTTAAAGATTTGTTAGCTATGAGCTGCTTAAAGAAGGCCAAGTATAAACTCCCAGCTAATTGAAAAATAGCATTTTATCAGATTCTCCCCCGATATTATATTGTAATGGTTGTACTTAGAGAACTCTCAATACTTCAATAAGTGGTGGAATTAAAAAAATCACATCTTCGGGGCTTTACAGAAAATGTGGCTGTTCCCAATTTATACTGCTTTTTTAACCATTATTTTCTTATATTTCCCACAATGCCTCAGATCAGAAGCAAACAGAAACTGAGTGATTACCCCAAAGTGTGCTAGATGAACTGGAAAAAGTCTATTCAAACAAAGCTCATTAGTTCTGATACCTCCAGGGCTATGACAAATTAAGCCGCGGCTGTGTGCGCTTGCAGACAAAAGGGTGATGCAGAAAACTCGGGCTGAGCTAGGCACTGTGTCAATAAATTCCCCTGAAAAAGGTAAAAACTACAATTGGAGCTAAAATGGAATCCCTTTAAGGAGCGTGTACAAAATAGATCATCCCTTCTTTCTTAAGTACATCTATGAACCCGCCTGTGATGAATTATTGCAGCCGAGGAGGTGGCCACTCCGTAGGGGCTGCCTGGCCAGGTGCACAGAGAAGGTGCTGGCTAAACCCTCCCTCTTTCCTCTGTAAAGACTTGGCCCTGCCCAGAAGACAGGATTCCAAACCCGACAGGCAGAGCACATGCTTCCAAAGCCCAGAAAGCCAGGGCTCTGACTGCCGGCTGCATCCCAAGCGACAGCCCACGTTATTCCCAAAGCCAGGCTGCCAGCCACCAGCTTGGAATGGCCCCACCACCTTAAGATAACCTTGCCCTCTCAGCCAAGAGAGGGTTGTGCATCACAAGCAAGGGCTGTATTCTTCCTGGTTTGTGAGTCCATTTCAAATGGGAAATTCGAGATTTATATACTTAAAAACAATGTGGTAAGCAATCTGCCCACAGAGGCTTTTATAAGTATCTACTGGATGGATGGATGGATGGATGGATGGATGGATGGATGGATGGATGGATGGATGGGTGGATGGACGGATGAGTGAACAAGACATCCAGGTAGGGCTCCATGAATATAATGGTTGGCCTTGGTTGTAATTTTCACTTGAATAAGAGACCCCCCCCCCAGATTATTAGTAAAGCACACTTGTGGGCCTGTTTGTAAGGGCGGTTCCCCAGATGATTGGCATGTAAAATAGCAACTGAGGAAGATCCACTCTGAATGTGGAAGCCAATGTCCAATTGGCTGAGTCCAGGTTGGAGACTCAGAATGGGGGAAGTAGTGAGTTTCTACCTGGCTAGCTAAGTCTTTATCTCTTTATCTCAGGCTCCCTCTCCCTCTCCCTCTCCCTCTCCCTCTCCCTCTCCCTCTCCCTCTCCCTCTCCCTCTACCTCTCCTTCTCTCTCCCCACCCCCACCCTCCCTCCCCTCCTCCCTCCCTCTCTCCTCCCCCTCCCCTAATCCCTCCCCCCCTTCTCCCTCACCCTTTCACTCTTCCATCCTGCTCACCTTGAGGCAAATGTCACTCCCACCATGCTGCTTTAGCCTTGCTTCCAGTGAAGAGCCAGCCATTGACTGAAACCATGAGCCAAAATAAACCATTCAGGTTGTTTTTTCTGAGAATCTTGTCACCACTGTGAAAGACCAACACAGTGTGGGAGCTGGCGTATCAGGACTGGGCCTGGATTTTTGGCTGTCTTTGGGTATCTGGAATATGTAATGGCAATATTCCTGCATGAATAATACCTCTGTGGGTTCCTCACAATGGTTGCCGAGTTCAGTGGCCCAACCTTTGTGCCATAGAGATTCACAAGGTAGTTATTCCCAGAGAGTTATGGTCCAGAAAGTCCTCAATTACCAACACCTAGAAAACAAGGTCCACTCAGGACCCATAGACTTTTTGGACCCTGCATTATTTTCTTATAGGCACCCAAGTATGTTATCAACCCAGTCCTGGGGGTATCTGGGGTCACAGGCCCAGGTGTAGTTGAACTTGGGCCTGATAGCCATGAGGAAAACAAGACACTGAAGTGGGAAGGGCTCACAGGAGCACCATGTGAGCTTGCAGCAAGTCTAAGACCAGACCCTACTTTTTCTGCGTCATGGTCAAAGACAGCGCCAACAGAGTGGACTCTTTCTCTCTTTGTCCTTATGCCTGTGTCATGTTCCTATTTCTCTCAGTGCCCCATCCAACCACCTGCCATCTAGCTAGATGCAAAATATGACCATGTAATTTTTGGCTCATAGGAGCAGTTTGAGGGCAGGAAGGTGTGGTACTATTTCCCCCTGCCTCCTCCTTTCTCTCCAGTGTTTGGCACTCAGTAGACCACAGTGAAGCCCTCTATGCCATACATCACACAATTCCACAGCATTCTTCGTGATTCAAGCAATTAATCCTGAGGGACATTTGTAGTTACTAAGACCAGAATCCAACTGCCTTCCACTGATCATACGGCTCTAGGAAAAGTATCCATTGCTATGGAAAAGCTACAAGTATGGAGTCTAAGTTTACCTGTTGTCTTTCTAATGTTGAGAATAGGTGGGAAGAAAATGAGGTGTCACATGCAATCTGGGTGTTCTCACCACCCCATCAAAATGTCTGAAGGGTTGAAAGAGTCAGAGGCACTATGGTTAGGCATGAGGCTCAAGGGTTTCAATTCTGGTTGTAGCCATGCCTCTCTGGGTCCTGAGCTACCACAGCATAACAAGTCCTGCCTCTGCTAATGGAGCCCAGCCACCATGCCAGGTCCTTCAGTGAAACCGCAAACTCACTTAAACCCTTCCCCGTCCCCACGCCAAGTTCCTTCGTTCCAATATTGTGCCTACGCGACAAGAAAAATAATTGAAACAAGAGTGCTGTATTCGTTACTTTTCTGTTACTGTGATTAAAAAGAGAAACATGACCAAGGCAACTTAATCTGGGCTCAGGGTTCTAGAGGTGTAAGAGTTCCTCGTGTCCCGGAAGAATGGAAGTGGGCAGCAGAGAGCTGAGAGCTCATGGCTTCAAACCCAAGAAAGCTGGAAGCCGAGGGCGCAAACAGGAAGTGAGGCGAGACCATAAACATTAGCTTTCCCTCAGTGACACACCTGGGTCTTGCCCTGTACGGGGCTTCACTGTATCCCCCAGAACTCTTACACCACCAGAGAAAGAAGGAATCTCAGAAAAGAAATTATCACTGGGGGCTGAGAGAGCCAGATCCATGTCAGCCCCACCCAGAAGCTGCCGACAAACACCAACATGCAAAGTGGACGTGGTCAGAAGGAAAAGCAGAGGATGAGGCGCCACCAGGCACAGACCTACCATGGAGCAATTAAAAGTGACTGGGCAGCCGCGGGCTTGACTGGCCCCCATGTCTAGGTACTAGTCACTTCCAGACCTTAAGAGAATCCAACTGAGAAACCCCCAACCAATTGGGCTTCCCCAGAATTGGTTAGATTGAGTTCCTACCACTGGTCATATGAGGGTTTGAATACATTTACATGTAATTTTCTTTATGTTTCTTTAGATCTGACTTTGTGAACTGACCATTCACTCCCAGCACACAGGACGTTGGACAGTGACAGCTCTAGGAGATAGAAAATTCCTGCTCAGGTACTAGCTAGTAAGTCCTAGGCATGCAAAGGACTGTGTGGAGGTAGGAGGGTATGCCAAGAGTAGGACAGTTTGGGGCACCCAATATTTGCTTTCTGGTCCATCTATGGGTTTGGAGGTTTCTAGCTGCATTGTTCAGAGAACGTGTGTGTGTGTGTGTGTGTGTGTGTGTGTGTGTGTGTGTGTTTCTGATAGAGAAGCTGGTCTGCCAAGTGCATTATTGCAATGCATAACTTCAAACCAAATAGAGTCCCAGGCTAAATCATCTCTGAGGCAGATGTTTGCAGCAACTAAAGCCAGTGGGTAGCAACACCCTAGAAGGGCTTTGGTGACCAACTCAGTTCGTGTCTGAGATAGGCAAGGGCCTTCTGCAGCCTAGCCCTCCTGAGTCGGGGGTACAGGAATGGTTTTGAATGATGCAGAACACCCTTTCCATCCAGAAATCTGGTGTCCAAGCACACCCAAGGCAAAGACATCTGGCAGTAAGTTTCCATATGCTGCATCTTGCCTGGTATGGGGCAGTGGCACACCCTCTCTGTTTCTTTAGAATTTCCTTCAGCTATCTGACTTTTCTTGAACTCCTCAAAGCAAAATTTGACTTGGAAATCACAGATTTTACTGTGGTGATCAGTTTTGCAGTTTTTAAAACTTTATCAGGCCAGAGTGTGCTGGCTACACCTTTAAACCCAGCACTCGGGAGACAGAAGCAGGCAGATCTCTGTGGTTTCTCAGCCAGCCTGATCTACTTGGTGAGTTCCAGGTCAGCCAGATCTATACAGAGAGAGGCCCCTATCACAAAGGAAAAAAAAGATCCAGGCAGAATCAGTTCACCTGAATCCAGTGCTGTTAAACTCTGGAATGCCCCCCCCACACACACACATCAGACTTGTGTTTTGATAACTTGGTATCTGGTTTTGGCTACTATTTCTAAGGCTATGAAACTTGTCAGGGGTGAACCTGATGAGGAAAGCAGGTCACCAGAGGAGGCTCTTGAAGATACACTAGCCCCTGATTCTGAAGCGGACTAACATAGGCGATAATTTAGCCTGGGACCCTATTTAGTTTGGGGTTACTTTTGGCAGTCCAGCTCCTTTGCCTGGATGTGTACACACATCCTCCTCAAAACAATGTACCTAGCAACTTCAAAACCCATCCGCACCCCTACAACTTGCATCAGGCTACACAAACTCCCCATCTCTATATAGAACTATAATTTGTCCACTGGTCCTGGTAACAGCTAAATTTAGAGTTTCTATTCAAGTGTATTCCCAATGTACCCAGGTATGAAGAATAGAAAGAAGGGACGATCCTGCCTGAACTGGTTGTGGGTGCACATGCAGTAAGACATAACTGTGTCCTATGGTAATCTTTTAGAGAGATTCCCCTATTTATCGTTTTATGCCTGTGAGCAACTGGACATGCATATGACTAAAATCAGATGCATTATGGGAAAGGGACATGCACAGTAGGAAAAAATGAGTGTATGGTCTAATCTATCAGCCAAAATGAAGACCACCCAAACTATACCTCTTAGTAACCAACCCACCCTTTTTTTGGACCCTATAAAAGGAAACCACAAGCAATAAATAAGGTCTTCGAGTACTCCTGCTGCTTGCTATACCACATTGCCAATCCTGACATCTGGCTATAATCTATACCACGGTTATGCACCGACTAAAGCTATCTTCTCTCTTGTAAGTCTCTGTGAGGCCCTATTTTCAATTCTTTGGTAAGAGGCCAAGATCCTGGAAACACCAGCCCAGACTCTGACCACTAATAACATTTCCCTACACGAGTCCTGCTTCCTGATCATGCCAACAAACCTTTGCCACACATTTCTGCCATCAGAGAGATGCTCCACTATCGCTTCTCTGCCAATAAAGACCTCTGAAACCATGAGCCAAAATAAATCCCCCCTGATAAGTTGCTTCTGTCAGTTTTTGGTCAGTGTGCTGAGAAAAGAAAGTCATACAAGAACTACACACCTACTAGGCACAAGTCACCCATCTACTAAGCACAAGGAACCCATCTACTAAGCACAAGTCACCCATCTACTAAGCACAAGGAACCCATCTACTAAGCACAAGGAACCCATCTACTAAGCACAAGGAACCCATCTACTAAGAACAAGGCACTCACCTACTAAGAACAAGGCACTCACCTACTAAGAACAAGGCACTCACCTACTAAGAACAAGGCACTCACCTACTAAGCACAAGGCACCCCACCTACTAAGCAAAGGCACCCCACCTACTAAGCACAAGGAACACACCTACTAAGCATGAAGCACCCACCTACTAAACACAAGGCACCCCACCTTCTAAGCCAAGACACCCCACCTACTGAGCACAAGGCACTCACCTACTAAGCACAAGGCACCCCACCTACTAAGCAAAGGCACCCCACCTACTAAGCAAAGGCACCCCACCTACTAAGCACAAGGAACACACCTACTAAGCATGAAGCACCCACCTACTAAACACAAGGCACCCCACCTTCTAAGCCAAGACACCCCACCTACTGAGCACAAGGCACCCCACCTACTGAACACAAGACACTTTGTGAGCAGTCTGTATTTAAGAAATCCATAGCCTGTCCCTCCTATAATGAGCAAAGATGTCCTCTCTCAGAGATACAGTTGGGTGGTTGTAGCACCTAGATAGATGGAAAAGAAAGGAAGAAATGAGGAAGGAACATTTTTACTCCAACCTGGCTGTGTCAGTCAAGCACTATGAAAACACAAGGCAGAGTTCTGCTAATGGTTCCTTGGGTCGTTCCTTTATGTAAGCCCTCAGTGGCTGCTGAGCTGCCAGAGGTCTGGGATTGCCCATGTCATTCAAGGAGCAAGATGAATGGTTGAGCTAATCCTCATTTCTGAGCATCTGGGCAGCTTGTTCCTTACCAGCACTTGAGGTAGGTATCTGGGTCTCTAGGTGCTCAGAAAACAAATGCCATCTTGGGTGTACTGTGTATCACTGAGAATGAAAGAACTGATTCTATATATGTTTTTTTCAAAAATTTCATGTCGTTTTATTTTATGTGTGAACATTCACCTACGTGTATGTAAATGCACCGTGTGACTACCTGAGGAAGCCAGAAGAGGGCGGCAGATCACCTGGAACTGGAGTTACAGCTGGTTGTAAGCCACCATGTGGGTGCTGGGAACCGAACCCACGTCCTCTGCAAGAGCAGCAAGTGCTCTTTTAACCACTGAACCATCTCTCCAGCCCCTTTTATTTTAATTGTAGAGCTTGGGATTGAAGCCAGGGTTCCGCAGATGCTAAACAAGCTCCCCCCCCTCCTCTCTCTCTCTCTCTCTCTCTCTCTCTCTCTCTCTCTCTCTCTCTCTCTCTCTCTCTCTCTGAGCTAACAACTCTAGCTCTATTCTTTTCTCTTTTGTGAGATAGAATCTTACACACAGGCTGCCTTGAATACAATCTGTAGCCCAGGCTGGTTTTGAACTTGCTACACAGCCTGGAAGATCTGTCTGCCCCAGAGTCCCAAGAAGCTGGAATTACAGATCATTGGCACCAGACTAATGAGGACAGGCTTCTGAAATAAAAGCTTCAGAACATCTAGTTAAGCCAAGTAGAGACACTCCAGACAGATGGGAAACAGCGTCAGGAACTCATGGGCTACGGCACAGTGGCGCTTTGTAGCTGTAAAGAGGTCTGATGCAGACAGAGCCGGTGATCACACTGGGAAGGCATGGATGGGAGAGCAAGGCACACAGGAGAATGTACTCTGAGAATATTGATGGTACACTTTCCACAGGCCAGGCACTGGGTGGCAAAACCATCATACTGTACATGACAGGCAGAGGCCCCGCCTTGCAGATCTGACACTCTGAGAGAGAAGAGAGAACCTCCCAGGAATGGGAGCCATGGAGAAATATGAGCTTGTGATGTCACATGGTAGCAGCAGGTGTCTTGGGAGCCACGTGACCAGAGACCCAAATGACAAAGTGCAAGCAGAGAGAGCAGGTCTGAGTGGAGGAACCAGAAAATATCAGCATTTGAGAACTTGAGTGGAGAGTGACATGAGATCAGAGGTCACACAAGGAGCTTGATGGGGCAGCTCAAAGGAAAAGTTCAGGTGGTTTGGACCAATTTTCTACAGGCAGAAAATGGCCCTCCATCCGTCTTCTGTGCCCTGTTCTCCCTTCACTGCCCAGATGGCTCTGGGCCTTCCTGAGGAATACTAGCTGTGGTCTCTTGAACCTACCACCTCCTGAGAAGTGTTTTCCACATGCAAGTTGGTGACAAGGTTAGGTGACAAGTCCAGGCTCTGACACTATGCCAGCCAAAGCCACTCATCTGTCTATAGCAATGCAGCAGCATCTTCACCATCCAGGCCAAGCAGAAAAGAGCCCCAGGACTGATCTATGTTTCCCCATGGGGTACCTGGCTGTGGCTATCACCCCAGGTCTAGGAGGAAAGACCCCATGCTCTGGGAGCTAGCATGTCAAGGCTAATGCCTGTCCTGAAGGATACCTACCATTTCCCCAGTGCATGTGGTCTCATGGAGTGGCTTCCAACATCAGTGTGACTTTCTATAAGGTAGCCCTTCTGAGAGTTGGAAAAGCCTCTTTATAGGAAGTGATATCCAAAATGAGTATATTTCCCATAGGTGACCTACCTGGGAAGCCATCCAAAGTTCAACCCCATTCCTATCTAAGGATCCATTAGTTTTAATGGCATCTGCATAGGGTCACAGGAAGTCAGTGAGCACAGCACATTTGGGAGCAATGGTTACCTTCCCCAGACCTCTTCCCCCCATACTGGTGACTACCATGGATTCCAGAATCTGGGGGCGCCAACATTCAGACCCCTGAGGCAAAACACCAATCAGAAAACCCAGTTCCAAACACCCTCATCAAAGAAACCCTAGAATCTAGTATATCACTGTTCCATCTACCACACAGATGGGACACTGAGGCCCAGAGACTATTTACAAAACAATAACTATACTGATGTGAAAAGATATTTTCACTTCTGTATATATAACTGTGGGGGGGTGTATGCGTGTCCTTCTGCAGGCTAAACAAGCATTATACTAATGAACTACTTACCTACCCTATTTTACATTATCTTGAAGTTCTTATTACACTGCCCAGACTAGCCTCAATCTTGCCATCCTCCTGCCTCAGCACCCTGAGTAGCTGAGATTATAGGTACACACTACCACACCCAGCTTTATTTTCTTACAGTTTGTTAGATCTCAATCGTCTACTCACTGATCAATTACTAAGGTTCTGTCTGAAAGAAAAGTGGGGACGGATGGTTCAGCAGTTGGGGATTGATTTCCAGTACACACATGATGGTTCGTAACGGTGACCCCAGTTCTACATCCAATCCCCTCTTCAGGCCTCCAGGGCATTGCAGGCTTACCTGATGAAGAACATGCCTACATAAAGCTATGAGAAAGTGAATTCTCCAAGATCTCAAAAGCACAGAGTGGACACAGTGAGACTCCAGGACACTGAGCAACCTTTGTCTGTCTCACCCCCCTAATGTTTAAGATGATTGCTGCAATTCTTACCTCCCTCCAACCAGTGACACAATCTCCGCAGAATGTGAACTGGACCCAAGGGGAGAGGGCACCATCGAGAGACAGAGGCCCAGTCCCATTTGAAGGGGATAAAAAATATCCTGTTACAAGCTGCAATGAGGTCAGCCACCAACGGTCATAGTTGCTTCATTTGTCACTGTGTCAAAATGCATGACCAAAATGACTGACTTTAAGGAAGAAGTGTTTGCTTGGCTCACAGTCTCAGATGGTTCAGTCCATCACATGATGGAGCAGGGCAAGCATTTTCTGACAATGGAAGGGTGGAAGGATTGTTGTTGCCTGTTCACATGGTGCAGATCGGGGATTAGAGAGCCGGGGGTGGGGCGTATAACCATCAATGCCTACCCATAGTGACCTACTTTCACACTCAGGCTCCTCCTCCTCCTAAAGGTCCCATTGCCTTCAGATTATACCACCAGTTATCTGGTAAAACATGGGCTGGACATGTCAGAGTTTGGGTTGGAGCTTCTATTGCTGTGATAAAACCCCATGGCCAAAAGCAGTTTGGGGAGGAAAGGGTTTATTTGACTTATATATTCTTAGGGAAGCCAAAACAGGAACTCAAACAGGACAGGAACCTACAGAGGACATGGAGGGGTGCTGCTTACTGGCTTGCTCCTCATATCTTGCTCAGCCTCATTTCTTTTAGCTCCCAGGACCACCAGCCCAAGGACTGCACCACCCACAGTGAGCTGGGCCCTCCCATCTCAATCATCAATCAAGAAAATGCACCCCAGGCTATTCTACCGGCCAGTCTGGTGAGGGAGTTTTCTCAATTGAAGTTCCCTCTTCTCACACAACTCTAACTCTGACAAGTTGTATAAAACTGGCATGGGGCAGGGGAGAAGAAAGATAAAATCTAGTCGTGGTCCTTTGAATGAGAAATTACTCCCCATAGGTTCTGGTATTTTAACACTGGGTCCTCAAATGGCGGTGATGAATAAGAAGGTTATGGACCCTTTAGGAGGTGGGGCCTTGATAGAGGAAATACATTAGTGGGGATTGGTGTTGAGAGTACACAGACTCCCCCAACATACAATTCACTCTCTCTGCTTCATGTTTATCACAGAAGATGTGATCTCTCAGCATCTTGCTCTTGCTACAGTGCTCCCCTGCCATTATAAAGACTCTTTCTCTGGAGTTGTGAGCCAAAATAAAACCCTCCATAAGATGGCTTGTTTATGATATATACATATGTGTGTATCTCATTTTTATTTCACTTGTAGGCATAACTTTTTGCAACCTATTTTAATAAGCATTCAACCTCTTCTCTAGCCCACCACCCACCAGAGGTAGTGGGAAAAAAAGTTATTAGGACACAGGGGAAGAAAACCTATTTAGAAATTTAGTTCTTTAGGGATGAGTCCACTCTTCATTGTCAGGGTATCAGCAGTTCAGTCCCATAGCAAACACCAGATATGAATCAGCTGCAGGTCAGTCCGCTCAGCAGGCAAACACCACACACAAACCAGCAGCTGCAGTTTGATCCTGAAGAAACCACGGGGCTCGCCAACCAGCCTGAGGCTGCTGAAGCAACAAGACACCGCAGGAGCCTTTGGTGAGTTTCTCTCTGGCATCACCACAAGCGTAGATCAGCAAGGAAATGTAAGGCGAACCAATACATGTTTGTGGTTAGTGAAGAATAGTGAGGTGGAGTAAAGCAAACCAATGCTCTGCTCCCACTATCTGTGGGGTCATAGTTATACTCCTTCATCACATGTCCTTTCACATATCTGCTATAACAAAGCATCCTTTCACCTTTGTGACTCAGCAAAACATCATTTGACATAATTGACTTTCCAAAGAAACAAGATGTTTCCCCTTCATTCATTGCCGTTTTGCCTGCATGTATATCTGTGTGAGATGTCAGAAGCCTGGAACTGGAGTTACAGAGAGGTGTGAGCTACCATGTGCTGCTGAACCTGGGTCCTCTGGAAGAGCAGCCAGTATACTTAACCACTGAGACATCTCTCCATCCCCTGGTCATGGCCTTTTATCACAGCAACAGAAAAGTAAGGAATGTTGTTCTCAAAGAATGAAAATGGCCCCCATAAGCCCATAGGACGAGGCACTGTTAGGAGGTGTGGCCTTGTTGGAGTAGGTGTGGCTTGTTGAAGGAAGTATATCACAGCGGGTGGGCCATGATGTTTCAGAAACTCAAGCCAGGCCCAGTGTCACTCTCTCTTCCTGCTGCCCATGGATCCAGATGTAGAGCTCTGGACTCCTTCTCCAGCACGATGTCTGCCTGCGTGCTACCACGCTTCCCGCCATGATGCTACCACGCTTCCTGCCATGGCGATAATGGACTAAACCTCTGAAACTGTAAGCCTGCCCCAATTAAATGTTTTTCTTATTAAGAATTATTGTGGTCATGGTGTTTCTTCACAGCATTAGAAACCCCAACTAAGACAACTACCACTCTGTGGTTCAGAAAGCAGAGGTTGGAAAAGTTGCTAAAGCAGTCAAATCATCCTCACTTCCAACTTCCCTCTCGTCTCAGAGTGAAACAATCCCCAAAACACTAGTGAGCACCAAACACGGGGGTGCACACCTGTAAACCCAGCTCTTGGAAGACTGAGGCAGGAGGATTGCTCACTCAAGAGTAGCCTTGGCTACAATGTGAGTCATTAGCAGGAAGAAGAGGAAAGGAGGGGGAGGGAGGGAGGGGGAGGGTCGAAGGGTCGAGCAGGAGCCAAGGCTGCAAGTCCCCGGGTAAAGCGCCTGCTGCAAACAGGAGCACCTGACTCAGGCTCCCCAGCATGCAGTTTCCAAAATCCACGTCTAATTCTTAGCACTGGGAGGCAGAAACAGCCAGATCCTGAGAGCTTGCCCAGCCAAGCCATCTTGGCAAAAAGGTAAGCTCCAGGTTCATGGAGAGACCCTCTCAAAAAGTAAGGTGGAGGGCAATTAAGACAAATACTAGAAGTCAACCTCTGGCCTCTTCATACAAGTACACACAAACCTATGCGTGCCCAAAAACATGTATGTTGCACACACACACACACACACACACACACACACACACACACACCACACACTTGTAGGGACAGCCAATTGGTATAGAGTTAGAGACAAGCTACATAGCTATGTGGAAGGGACAAACGACAGAACACAGCCCTGCTCCACACCCCCATAGTCATGGTCATTAGGAGATTTCTAGATTTTTCTAACAGATGCAAGAAACATGGAGGGGGGAGGGAAGGGGAGGGGTCAGTGAGATTTTCCGATCTGCTGAGCATCCATCTCAGGTTTTGTTAATATATTGATCAAATCAAAGAGCCCACCACCACCTACCTGTGTATGAAGAGAAACCCAGTGTCCATCTGTCTGCCGCCTCCAATCCAAAGACTGTCCTAGCATGCGAGGAAAACTGCCCGGGCTGCGGGGGTACCGGGCATTGACTCACAGTGAGCCAATCTTGTGTTGCCCAAGGATCCCCTTCCATGTGCGGCTTAAGCAGGTGTAGTGTGTGCAGTCCCCTGCCCCAGGCCCTGCTGCTGTCCGTCACTTGATTGAAAAAGGTATTTGCCCAAATTGAAATGTGCACTGAAGTTCTGTTTCCCTGCCAAGTCAGCACCTAAGTCTGAGCTCTGATGATTGACGTGCCTCTTAATGTGGGCTTCTAAACGCGAAACCATTTTGTGAGCAAACACCGCAAGAGCAAGAATTCCTTGGTCCAGTGATCCCGAGGCTTCCTCTCTTGGTGAGCCACCTGGTGATGGAATTGCCCCTGAATATTATCCTGTTCTATTATTATTATTTTTTATCTTGGGTTCCAAATGAAGCACGTGAGGAAAATATGATGTGGTGTGGCCTGAATTCTCACGAAGAGGTGCTGGGACAGCTTTAATCACGGGCAGAAGCTTGGGGTGAAAGAATCAACTTTAATTCAGTGAGCAGGGCAGGGGTGGGGGTACTTCAGATACGGAGTGCCGGGGTTCTGGGGTGTGAGGCTGGGCTAGCTGACAGGGGTAGAGAGGTCAGCAAGGTGATTCTGGATACAGCCTCCCTTCTGCGCCACAGACTAAGAGAGGAGCAGCACGGAGAGGCCCTTCCTTCTTGCCCTGGAAGCCCCGCTGAGAAGCTGGTGACCCCGCTGTGATACGTGTTTGAACACTTGTTCTCCAACTGGTGGGATTCTTGTAAGGTCTGGGGCAGAGGCATCTACAGGCCCTTTACAAGACGAGACTTTGTTGGGGGAGGGGGGGTGGCTGCAGGAGGTTGGTCTTGAGGGTGACAGCCAGACCCCACCTCTAGTCTAGTCTGGGTAGCCTGAGCTAAGTGGGGACCTCAAGCCCCTCCCGCTCTGACCTTGATAAACCTTTCTTCACTGGAGTTTCTGTGTCAGGAATCTGGTCCTGAAGGGAAAGGTAACTTACAAAGCATCTAATGCTGTGTCCTCCCTAAAGCTGCCTGGGCAGAGCTGACACATGGGGGGAGGGGAGGGGAGGGGAGGGGAGGTAAGTCTTCCTCTCTGACCTCAGGATTGGGCCGGCTTTATCCAGCCTGTGGCTCATTACATTCTGTGCTGGCATTTTTCTGTGTGTCTAGTCTTGGGGTACCTAATTTATTTTTAATTTAATTTAGTGTGTGTGTGTGTGTGTGTGTGTGTGTGTGTGTGTGTGTGTGTGTCAGAGGTTACAGGAGAGCATTGTATCCTCAAGAGCTGGAGTTACAGGTGGCTATCGCCCATCTAATGTGAATGCTGGGAACTGAACTTGGGTCCTCGGGAAAAACAGGTACTCTTAACCTCTGAGCCATCTCTCCATCCCTTATTAATTCTTTTTTTTTTTTGGCAAGACTCATGTCAATTCACTTTCTCCATAGGCTCCAAAAACTGTTGAGCTATCCTTTTCCCCAAAGAAAAGATCCACCGAGATTTCTACAGCGCTATGGGGGCTCGACTCATGAGAAAATTCTTCACCACCAGGGTGAGCGGTGGAGAGCGGAAAGGTGAGCTGCACTGAACTTGGAACCACAGTCACAGTTAACAGTGTCTCACCTAAAGTTTTCCACATGGCTTCAGAGCCAACTGAGGCAGAGCCTAGAGGAAGGGCACTCTCCTACGCTGTCCCTGTCACTGGCAGACACAGCGGAGGTCTTTCCAGAGGAGCCCCCCCACACACACACTGGGACTGAACTGGAGGGCTTTTGGAGAAACCCTTGGTGTGATGAGGGGGAGTAGATGAAGTGCCCAGCAGATGTGGGACCAGCAGGGTGTAGCCCTGGAGTGAAGGCAAGGAATCCCTGAGACCCTTTGCCTGGCTACCCTGGGCTGTCTCTCGGGAGCAATTTCACTCATCCCCTTGGGTCACAGCACCTGCCACCCCTTGGGCCCCCTCAGTCTTGCATCTCCCAACACAAAGGCCAACTGCTGGACTTTTCCCTGCAGCCCCAGTGAGAAGCAGTCAGGGAACAAAGCTATCTGTGCCTCGCGGAGCCCAAAATACAACTGTCATTTATTTTGTTATATGAAATTAGAGCGTGCCTTGTAGCCATAATGAATCATTTCCTTGCTGCCTGGGCCACTGTGTCAGGCAGGAGCTCAGCATACCCCCATTCAGGCCCTTTCACTTCATCTCCAGCTAATAATAACCCACCCAGGTGAGCAAGCGCCCTCCCCAGACAATGTAGGGCCTGCACAGACATCTCCAGTAGAGCAGTGTGTGAGAGGTGGGGCCCGGTGAGCATAGCTGGAGAAAGACAAAGCCTATAGAGAGAGGAGGGAGTCTGTGCTCCACAGCGGAGTACTGCAAAATGGAGGTGGGAGGGTGGGGGTAGGGAAGAGGGGGTGGGGGATGGTGGGAGGGATGCCAGGTGTCTTTCCCAACTATGCCTCATAGACTGAACCCACACTAGGCTGCTCTCTTGTATACTTTCTTCCCAGATTTAGTACGGATTTAGCCTAGATTTAGTGCAGAAGGCATCTACCTCTCCTTACCAAGTCCCCACCATCCATGGCTTCACTCTTCATTTAACCCTCAGATTGAAAGGCACCACATGGCTTCCTAACGCAGAGCGCACAAGATCTAGTCCCATCTCTCTCTCTCTCTCTCTCTCTCTCTCTCTCTCTCTCTCTCTCTCTCTCTCTCTCTCTCGCCTCGCATCCCTGTCCTGGGCAGGCTCTGTGGGAGTGAGTTTTCAAACAAGAGAGTCGGTAGATGGTAATGGAATCAGCTCTTTGGGTTCTTCCCTCTGGGGCTAGGACCAAGGAGCCCTGCCTCGCCTAGTGCAGAGGAAGCCAACGAACGAACGCCAGGCTCTGCACCAGAGTCTCCCCCAACCCGCCACAAAGAAAGCTACCCCAAGCATGGGATGGTCTGTGTCTGTCCAGTTCCTGTATCACTGGTCTCTTCCACTAATTGTGACTCTTAAGTCCTTTTAACTGCCACATCCTTGGGGTTGGCACACAACCAGTATTGCTCGGTGAGAAGCCAGATGAACGAATCAGTGACTGGGAGTCAAAGGCCACGTTGCTAAATGATGTAGAACCAATCCCAGAGGGACGGTGAGCAGAAAAGGGAAGTTGGCCAGCTGGCACAGGTACCCCAGTCTGCTCCTTCTATCTCAGAAGGCTCTGTGGAGGGGAGCGGCAAGCCACCGTCCCACAGTTTCCCATCAATGCATGGTCTATCTATCGGTTACCACTGGTACCCACTTGTCTATGGCACCAGTCTGGTCCCTCGCCCTCAGATCTCTGCGCTCACCTCCCAGCTCCATGGGAAGTCTGCCTGTTTCTGCTTTAAAAGGATTAAGCTCAATTGTCAAGCCAACTTGGTTGAGACACTCCTAGAATATCACTAAAGCAGCAACTGTGTGCAGAGCCATCCCCTAGGCTGGGGACCCAAAAGGAACAGATAGAGAGAATAAGGAAAGGCCGCCTTCTCAGCTTCCTGGTGCTGTGGTGTGAGCTGTTCTGCTCTGCCTTGCACTTAGTTACCTCGGGTATGATGGGCTCGACCATGAGCCAAAAGTTAACCCTTCCTCCCTTCACCTGCTAATACCATCACTTTGTCTAAGAAATGAGATCCAACTAATATGATCATCCACCGAGTGTACCCTCTGCCTGGCTCTGCCTTCTCCCTCCCATGGATCCTTGCTACCCAGCCCTGGTGCTCTTCAGAGAACCTCATGGCTGTCCATCCTCTTTAATCTCCATGACTCAGATGATCTCATGGCTCCCTGTATCCAAGTGAGTTCTTGTCTCCACACACCAGGGACTGGCCTGATGCTACAGAGAGATCCCATCTTGCCTGAGCATAGGAGGCCACACGTCTGTTTTATTCACTGTCTCGCCTGAGGATGCCACAGACGGTCCCTGTGAGATGTTTTCTCACTGAGCGAATGAATGAATCAAAGCAATAACACACGGGTCTCGGGTTTCATGTTTATTCGCCATCTTGTACATTGCTTCAAGAACTGAACACACACACACACACACACACACACACACACACAATTCCATATAGTAATAAGTGGCTGCTAAGAGAGAAAAAAAGAATCAGTCTTCTCTGAGGTCAAGCACCTTGATAGGTTATCCAGGGCCAAATGGTCAGCCCTACACACACACACACACACACACACACACACACACACACACAAACAACTATAAACGAATTCAGCAGGTTGAATACATATGGGTGTACTATTTGAGTGTGTATGTACACACACATGTGTGTATAGTAATATTTAAAGAAGAGATTACAAACTTTACAGAGTGAAAAGGGCAACAGGGAAGTTGGAGAGTGGAGAAGGAAGGGGAGTGGAAATTGTGTAAGCACAGTACTCATGTAAGAACTCCTCAAATAAACTTTAGAAAGAAAGAATGAATGAATGAGTAAATAAATAAATAAATAAATAAATAAGGGACCAGAGAGATAGCTCAGCAGTTAAAAGCACTGGCTGCTCTCCCAGAGGACCAAGGTTCAATTCCCAGCACCCACATGGCAGCTCTCCACCCTCTGTAACTTTAATACCTCCTTCTGGACACAGCTTGTACATGGCACACAGACATACATGTGGTCAAAACATCCATAAGCATAAAACATAAATGGATATATGTATATATAATAAAATGTAAATGGCCACCATTATAAATTTTGTATATCTCCTCGTTTTCTCTACAGTTTTTGTTTTTTACATAATTGAGAAATTATGTGAGATGGAATTTTCCGTCCTGGTTTTGAATTTTTTGACAAGTCCATAAACATCATAACATTTAATCATGAGATAACACTTCATTGTTCATGACTCTTTTAAATATTCAAGTTCTTGCAGTTTTCTCTGTACTGTAAACAACACTGCAAAGAATATCTTCCTGTAGAAGCCACATCTCTACCTGCTGTGCTGAGGCTCACACTCAGGACTTAGCTTCCGTGATGCAGGAGCTTGGAACTCCACCCTGGGCTGCATCTGCAGCTCTTTCTAAATCTTAATTCCGTTGTTTGATGACATTTGTGAAGCACGTTTCCTAGGTCAGAACTGACCCACACATTGGAAGTTATTGATAATTATTTCTAGGAAATATGTATGATATTTCCATTCATTCTTTCAGAAGTTCTTACACGAGTCTGCGTTTTGATTGTATTCTTTCCCACTCCCCCTCCTAACTCCTCCCAGATCCACCCCCATCCCAATATCATGTTGTTCGTTTTTTATAACAGAGTCAAATTTATGCTACCCATATACTCTTGGGCGTGGGACTTACTACATGGATTGGCCTAGCAGGGACTGTATCTTTAAAGAAAGTTATCTCTCCCCTAGCAGCCACCAAAGGTCACTAGCTCCCCATCTAGAGCAGGGGCTCATAAGCCACTCCTACTTCCGGACTAGAACGCTGCTTGGCTAGGTCGTGTGCATCCTGTCCAGGCATCCACGCCTCCTGTGAGTTCACGAGTGCAGGGCTCTTGTCAGGGGAGAAGACACGGTTCTGCTCCAGATCTCCCTGACCCTTGGCTCTTACAGTCTTCCATAGTCCCTGAGAAGAGCCCTTTGATAGTCCCTGAGAGTCTGCAAAAAGAGGGGATGTGGTATAGCTGTCCCTATTTGTGGCGGAGAGCTGCACGGACACTCTCACCTTTAATCGGCTGTGGGTTTCTTCACGAGCAGACAGTGAATTTCTAAGGTTTCATTAAGGAAGGGATGTATGCGCACACACACACACACACACACACACACACACACACACACACACAAACCACACTTACCATGATGGTTGAGTTGAATTGTCAATTTGACTGCATTAATAAATGGCTGGCACACTAGTAGAGCTCACTTCTGGGTGTATCTGTGGTGGTTGTGTCCAGAGACGATTAGATCCTGAGGTTCAGACCTGACCCCTGGATGAAGCTTCGATGGTGTCCAGACTAGAAGATGGTGAAGGAAGGTTGGAGGAAGCGGGTCACTGGGGCGTGTTCTGATGAGCTGTGCCTTTCTCTGGCTTGCTCTGTGACCCTCCTTTCTGTTTCCTGTCCATCAATGAGGGCAGCATCTCCTCTGCCACACATACCTGGCATGGACAGAACCCTCAGAAATTATGAGAAGAAATAATTCCTTTCTCTCTTGTCTCTGGCATTTTGTCGTGGCAATGAAAAAGTTTAATAAAGTTATTTTTTTTAATTAAAGGCCAAAACTATTTTTAAGTCATTAACTACATATTCAGAAGGAAGAAAACTTAACAAGGCATAAATGGCTAGAAACTAAACTTCTCTTATTATAATGTGTGTTTTATATTTCATGTGGGACTCACGAGATACTTTATATAATTATAAAACAAAATTTGCTTAATCTCCTTTAAGAAGATAACGTAAAAAAAAGTTCCCCAATTCCTTTTCTTAAGCATAACTAAAATTCTTAGACATAATATATAAAACAGGCACAAAGTTTTTCATAAGGACAGAGAGACTAATGGTACACTAACTGAGACTTCTTCCTGTCCTAGTTGGGGTCACTATTACTACAATGAAACACCATGAACCAAAGCAACTTGGGGAGGAAAGGGTTTATTGGGCTTACACTTCCATATCAGAGAGCATCATTGAAGGAAGTCAGGGCAGGAGCTCAAACAGCCCAAGAGCCTGAAGGCAGGAGCTGAGGGAGAGGCCATCCAGGGGTGCTGCTTACTGGCTCACTCTCATCCCTTGCTCCCATAGCAGCCAGGACCACCAGCCCAGGGATGGCCTCACCACAGTGGGCTGGGCCCTCCCACATCACTAATTAAGAAAATGCCCTACAGGCTTGCCTAGGACCTGATATTATGGAAGCATTTTCTCTATTGAGGTTCCCTTGTCTCAGATGACGCTACCTTTTCAAGTCAACGTAAAACTATCTAGCACACAGGACTATGGGATACCTTAGTGGTGAGTTCTTGGGTTTCCTGCTTGCTTGCTTGCTTCCTTTATTTATTTATTTATTTATTTATTTATTTATTATTCTTATATAACAAACTTGGAACAGAAGAGGACCCAGATCTGGAGAGTACAGTGGTCACAGGCCATAGAAAGCCCCAATAAAAGCCTCTCTTCTCTAAGCAAAGCAGAAGGAAAGGGGAAGCCTAGCTAAGACAGAACTCGTACGATAATCTCTACACTCCCAACAGTCGCCATAGGTCCCACACCACACACACAGCAGCAGAAGCCAGGTGGTAAATACAAGAGTATCTCCTCCTCTTGACTTGTCTAATCATGTTTACTAGATCACTGAAGCAAGAATTATACCACTTTTTGTGTGATCCTAAACGTACGTAAAGAAAATACTTAAGACAGCGACACTGAACTGGGGAAAGTAAATGTCCTCGAGTGGACCTATTATTTCTGCGCTTCCTTCAAATTGTAAAATGGCTCAAACTTGGATAAATTGTGTATAAATAATGTAACACACAGCATAACCACTAAAAATTATACGGAATATGCAGGCTATTTTTCATGTCAACTTGACACAAAGCTAAGGTCATCTGAAAGAGGGACCCTCAATTTGGAAAATGCCTCCGTGAGATCCAGCCATGGGGAAGCCTGTGGGGCATTTTCTTAATTAGTGATTGGTGAAGGAGGGCCCAGTCGATTGTGGACAGGGACATCTCTAGGATGGTGGTTCTTGCTTCTATACAAAAGCAGGCTGACCAAGCCAACAGGAGCAAGCCAGTAAGCAGCGCCCCTCCAAGGCCACTGCTCCAGCCTCCAGATTCTTGCCCTGTTCCAGTTCCTGCCCTGACTTCCTTCAGTGATGGACTGTGGTGTGGAAGACTAACTAAAATAAGCCCTTTTCTCCTACGTTGCTTTTGGTCATAATGCTTGATCATAGCAGTAGAAACTCTGACCAGAGATACTCTCAGAATATTACAAATGAATTAAAAATAGAGTTCTACAAGATGTACAAATAACCCACCAGAAAATAGGGATAGGAAACCAGAGAGCAAGCCACCAAGAGGAAGCAAGTGGAAAAGAATGGTGTAATAAATCCCAAACATGCCAGTGATCACATTAAATGGAAATGTGTCAACTATAAGCGATTAAAGTTGTGGTCAGTTCCGAACAAGACATTCATGCCATCCCCTCTAAGATTATAGAAGAGAGGTTGGAAATAAGGTAGGGAGAAGGGCAGCAAATGTCATCTCCTTGGCAAAGCTCAGCCATGACACACATGATCTGCAGCAGCTCAGTTGCCTATGCTGGGTCTGTACAAGAACAAGCCAGTCAACAGTCAGACGTAGATGGGGAACGGATTCAGGAGGCTCTAACACTTACTGGTGGGCTACTGGAAAGGGAGCCCTTCTACTGTGAACCCATTGATGACACCACCAGGGTCCAATGGTTCCAAGCCAGTGGCCATACATACACATATGACCCAAGGTAAACTAACAAATCACAAAACAAGACTAAAGTCATGGACCTGGTAAAGGACTGACTGATGGTGATGGAGTGAGACTGACTGGAATGAGAGGAAGAGGAGGGAGGGATAATCCAAACACACTGTGTGAAAGCGTGAATTTTTCAGATAACAGAATTAATCAATAAAAGATGGTTCAATTATCGTGCTATCTAAAAGAAACTCACTTCAAATATATAACAACGTAATCAGGTTGGGAACAAAAGAATAAGAAAGATATGTCACACAAGCATTTATCAAAGGGAGGCAAAAGACATATTAACATGAGATAAAATAGAGAGCAGAGAACCCCTACCAGAGAAACAGAAATAGAATATATAATGATTAAAAAAGGGTCAACCATGGAGAAAACAAAGCTAGCCAAAGCAGGTATAAAACAAATGGGAAAACGGCAGAACGGGAAGGAGATGCTGAAGCTACGGTGAGGGAATCCCATCAGCGCACAAAAAGTCACCTAGAACAAGGAAAGATTCAACACCACTGTCAACCAAAGCAACCAGCGTTCAAGAATCAAGACACCTGACAGTAGAATATTCCACATCTTGCCAACTGCTCATGGAAGATGAAAACAGACTGTTTCAGGTCCATGAAGACACATAACAGGATTTCAACCACACTGGACACGTTGTCCTAATACACTGAAATCACAGAAAAAGACAACGTTCCGTGTAAAGTAGGAACAGTGAGAATTGTATGCAGTTGATGAGTGTCTACTAACAGCCTATAG
This sequence comes from Tokudaia tokunoshimensis, assembly GCA_036184795.1. Classification (NCBI taxonomy): domain Eukaryota; kingdom Metazoa; phylum Chordata; class Mammalia; order Rodentia; family Muridae; genus Tokudaia; species Tokudaia tokunoshimensis. The sequence continues at coordinate 6,127,552 of BTHU01000001.1, forward strand.
CCAACACTGTGTGAGTGTGAAAGCTGGCATCCCTCTATGAGTGAATCAGGAAGTTACCCACACTCAGGACTCTGAATCAACACATTACTGGAAGTTCTGGCCAATCCCGAACGCCAAAAGCAAATGGTAAATAAATGTTAAAGTTACAGATCATGAGAAGAGGAATAAGGTTATTCCTGTCTGCAGATAGTATGATCGACTGTGTAACTGAGCTCACGAAAGCTCCACAAATCTCCTAGAACCACGTGTGAATCCAGCCAAGTTGCAGAATAGAATTTGAACATTCAAAAGGAAGGTTTTCCCTGACTATTAGCAGTGACCATGTGAACATTAAAAATTAAACATGTGTGTGGAAAAGTCAACTCTGTGATGGAGAGCAGCTGATGCTCTTGAAAGCGACCCAGATTTGGTTTTCGGCACCAATACAATGCCTTAACCGCCTGAAACTCTGATTCCAGGAGATCTGATGCCCTCTTCTGGCATCCAAGGGTACTGCATGCATGTGGTGCACATGTGCGCATGTGCACACACCATACACACAAACACTCATAAAAAATATTTTTTATTTATTTATTTTTTTATTACATATATTCTTTATTTACATTTCAAATGTTGTCCCCTTTCCTGGTTCCCCCCTCCCCCAAAAATCCCACAAGCCGTCTCCCCTTCCCCAATCAACCCTCCCCTACTTCCCTGTCCTGGTATTCCTCTACACTACGGCATCAAGTCTTTCCAGGACCAAGGGCCTCTCTTCCCTTTGGTGTCTAACAAGACCATCCTCTGCTGCCTATGTGTCTGGAGCCATGGGTAACTCCATGTGTACCCTTTGGTTGATGGTTTTGTCCCTGGGAGCTCAGGGAGTACTGGGTGACTCATATTGTTGTTCTTCCTGTGGTGCTGCAAACCCCTTCAGCTCCTTGGGTCCTTTCTCTAGCTCCCCCATTGGGGACCCTGTGCTCAGTTCAATGGCTGGCTGAGAGTGTCCCCCTCTGTATTTGTCATGCACTAGGAGAGCCTCCCAAGTGATAGCTATATCCAGCTCCAGTCAGCCAGCACTTATGGGCATCCACAATAGTGTCTGGGTTTTGTAACTGTGTATATATACACAATACACACACACACACACACACACACACACACACACACACACACCAGGCAAACACTCATAAAAAAATAAATTTTTAAAAAAATTAAGTATGTGATACATATATAAATATTCAACAAATGATACTAGGATCAAAAATAAAGTATTCTAAGAATTGGATGGTCAACTACACGGTGCTGAAAACTCAGAGACAATCTAATGGATGGAGAGATAGACTATGTCTACAGGCTAAGAAAAAAAAGTAGCAAAATTCTCTTCACATTCCCCTGCCACTAAACACAATTTTTACCCAGAGCCCAGAAAGTGTTTTTATGTGTATAGATACATACAGTATTATTTTTAAATTTATTAAAAACAAAATATAGAGGAGAGCTAAAATTATTTTTGGATAAAGAAGAATGGAATACAGGTAATAATTATATTCGATAGCAAGATTCACTCAGTAACTGTAGTAAGTCAATACTGTGCAATGTTGTCAGGAAGGTCCCAGATCTGTAGATCAAGGTAATACACAATGCAGAAAGAGACCAGCTTTACCTGACTTTTGATAAGAGCATCATTGAATCTAATAAGGAAAGATACAATGTTCTCAATCTATGGTGCTAGGGAAATTATATACCCATAATTAAAAAAATAAAAACCATGAACTTTGGGGAGTGGAGAGATGGCTCTGTGGTTAAGAGCACTGGCTATTCTTCAAGAGAACCTGAGTTCAATTCCCAGTACCTACATTGGCAGCTCACAACTATCTGTAACTCCAGTGCCAGGGAATCCAACACACATACAGGCAAAACACCAATGCATATAAAATAAAAATAAATAGAATTATTTTTCAAACAACACAAACTTTGATCTAAGTTTTGCAGTTTATCAGAGAGAGACAAAGAGAGAGAGAGAGAGAACACACTCAAATGCTCATTCATGGGCTTAAAGATAAAATGGAAAGCTCTAGAACTCTTATCAGGAAGCATAGGATGAGTTCTGGAAAATCACAGGTGCACGCAGAGTCCTTATATTTGGCACTAAAAAAAAATATATTCCTCAAGCAGAAAATTGGTGATGGAATTCATCAAATTAATTTTTTGTGAGAAACCAAGGTCAAAAAGAGGAAAAATAATCTATAAACTAAGAAAACATTTACAAAAATATGTCTGGTAAAGAAAGCCATTGAAACTGTAGAAAGAAATCTCAAAACACAAAAGAGGAGAAGAAAGGAGGAGGAAGAGGAGGAGGAGGAATAGGAGGAGGAGGAGGAGGAGGAGTCGCGGCATCAGCAGTAGCATTGGGCATGGTAACCCAGGTCTGTAATCCTGATACACAGAGGGCAGAGACAGGAGGATTGCATTTGAAGTCAATCTGGCCTATATTGTAGGACCTTGTCTCAAAAAGAAATTTAGAAAACAACAATGCAGTTAGAAAATAGGCAAAAATGTGAAGAGAATTCTCTTCTTACAAAAGAGAATGTGATTGCTAAATGAACAGAAGTTTGCCATTATTAGTCATTAGGGAAATGCACTTAAAACTGCCATCTGCCGGGACTAGGAAGGTTCCTCAACTGGTAAAGGCAAAGAACTCTGGTACATCTATATCATATAATACTATGCAGCAAAGACAAGCAACAACCTGGATAAATGGGGAAATACACTAAGTGGAAAGGGCCTATTTCCAAAGGTTGCATACTGTGTGGTCCTGTTTACATGTCATTCTGGCCTAGGGGTGCAGCCCAGTGGGAGATCCTTAGCACCACATAAAGGCCAGGCACTATGCATACATCTGTAACTCCAGCACTGGGGAGGCAGAGACATATGTGTCCTGGGAACTCACTGTCTCACCAATCTAGCCAACTAATGAGCTTCTCATTCTGAGAGAGACCCTGTCTCAAAAGAAATAAGGAGAAAGAAATAGAGAGAGACACACAAAGACAATCTCTGGTTTCCACACACATACCTGTGTATGGGCAGGTGGGCAGGCAGGCATGCACATACTCATGTGTACACAAACCACACACACACACACACACACACACACACATAAAACTAACAGAAAGACAAATCTGTGATGAGAAAGTACATTTTCACTTACTTATCAAATGCTAATGGTGGGTTTACATTTTGACTTTGAATTTTTCAGTGCCAGACTTAATAAGTACTCTTCCACCAAGCTACATGTCTGGAGTTTAATAATTTTAATCTTTTAGTGAGTAATTAAAATGTGTGTGCTAAATATGTACCAATCAGTAACAGGTTAACGATCTTTCGTGAGCATTGCTATATTTTTAAGTGGAAATTGTTGGCGTACTTTTTAAATTATTCTATTGGGTTCTGCCTCCCTTCCAACCCTTATTCCACCCAGATCCTTTCCAATTCCCCAACACTAGGTAGGAGTAAAAGAAGGTTAGAGGTTAGAAAGAAGCAAAGGAAGGAGAAGGAAGGTTAGAGGGGAAGAATACAACAAAATGGGCTTTCAGTCAACAAAAGAGACCGTTTTCTGCTGATTGGAGACTTGGGTTCCTTGGGGCAAGTCCAGTCTTTGTCCTCAGGATGTCCCCAACTTCTTCCCATCTCTTTGCTCACAACCACTTAACAAACAGCAACATCAGCAACCAAGAACAGCGGGGGGGGGGGGGGGGGCGGGGCGGGGAGGGCGGCAGGGAGGAGCAGCAGCCGCTGTCTTCTCAGAGGGACACACTCTCGGGGTTGCTGGCATCTATACCCTCTCCAGAATCCCCAGAATTCAACTACCTGCAGCTTGCAAAGATCATGCCTCTCCCACAGCACAAGACCACCATAGTCAGGTGCTGCTGCTGCGGACAGCCTGAAGCAGCCCCATGTCCCACACCTGGGATGAAAACAGAAACATATTCCCATAACATAACTGGGTTTTTTTTGTTTTGGTTTTGGTTTTGGTTTTGGGGGGGTTGTTTGTTTGTTTGTTTTTTGGTTTTTGTTTTTTGGGTTTTTTTGGGGGGGGTGAGACAGGGTTTCTCTGTGTAGCCCTGGCTGTCCTGGAACTCACTCTGTAGACCAGGCTGGCCTCGAACTCAGAAATCCACCTCCCTCTGCCTCCCAAGTGCTGGGATTAAAGGCGTGGGCCACCACTGCCTGGCCATAACTGAGTTTTTTAAGGAGCCAAAATTCTTACTACAGGGAATCTTATATTTCAGTGTAATGACCTACAGAAATATCTGTGACTCCCACACAGGTATCTTGAGCACATGAGGTGACAGAAAAAAGCACAGAGGTCAAGAGTACAATGGTGGACCGGCTTGGAGACTTCACCGTAAAACCAAATAAACCCCAAATCAGAAAAAAAGAAAAAAAGTGAGAGTGGGGGACCTAACGATTAAAGTCTCTGGCACAGCAGCTGCTGCTAGTGGGTAGAACCGGTCTGCCTCAGACACAGAAAGAACGCCAAGGGTCTGAGAGCAGGCAGGCAAGACACACTGAATAGTGACTAGATATTTAACAATATTTGGGAAACTTTGCTCACCTCAAAGGGAGCCAAAGCCATGATGCTCGTACTTTTTCTCTCTTGGAGATGTGTTCTTAACTGTTAATGAATAAATAGTACCTGAGGATGGCTTCAGATAGCCCAGAGAACAGGACAGATGGGACTCAGCTACCGTGGATGGGCAGCGTGTATGGGGACAGCCATATTCCCACGTGTACTTTTACACATTTTTATATTTTCTAGAATATAAAGGCAAAAAAAAATACAGCTGTGAAAGGGAGTCTGTGTTTTCACCCGGGCTCATTTCCTAAAGACAATCCCTCAAAGTGGGACTGTCTGTTAAAGGACGTACACTCTTTACGCCTTTGGGGAGGTGGGGGTGCGTACACGTGCGTGTGGGTGAAAGTGTACGTATGTGCCTGGGTGTGGAGCTCTGAGGTGAACATTAGTGTCCTTCCTCAGTTGCTCTTGTCTTGTTTGTTTGTTTGTTTGGGAGACAAGGTCTCTCTCTGAACCTGAGGTCATAATTGTGCTAGACTGGCTGACCAATGAGCTTCAAAGATCTGCCTGGCCCCGCCTTCCCACCGCTGATGGACCAAATGCCGCTGGTGCTCAGCCCCCTGGCTTTTTACATAGGCTCCGAGGATTCGAACTCGGGTTGACCTGCTTAATGCAGCAGGCACTTTATGCACTGAAACCTTCTCCCCAGACCCCTAACGCCTTTTGAAACACACTATGAGAGACAGAACACCCATGGAACGAAGGAAGAAACCGAGTGGACACTTGCAACCGCCCGGAGGAGGGGCAGGAGCTCCCTTCCCCCACCCACCTCTCCTCTGCTCCCCTCCATCCTCCGTGGAAGAAACCTCCGTTTAGCCACTACTCAAGCCCCAATCAGAGTCCCCGCTCCTATGTGCTGAGTGTAAAACCTTTGACTTGTGTCGCATCCCTGGCAGAGCATCTTCAGTTGTCTCTGGGGAGGCAGGGAGTGAGGTACAATAGGTGCATTGTGTAAATGTGTGCACGTGGGTGCGTGACACACCTGCACTGATCACTTGGGTCCTTGTCATCTGCCATTACGCCCTGGAGTTAGAGCAACATGTGATTCTAAACTACCCTATGTGGGTGCTGGGAACTGAACTCAGGTCCTCTGCAACAGCAGGGAGTGCTCTTAACTACTAAGCCATCTCTCCAGCCCAGCGGTTGATTTTGAGAAAGGGGTCTTGTTAAGCAGCCTTAGGTTGACCTGATACCCATTATGTAGCCCAGGCTAGCCTCAAACTCATGGCAGTCCTCCAGCCTCAGTGCTCAGTACAGCCACCCCTAATAATAACAGGGAGAAGAAAACGCTTTATGGACGGCTTCATGGCATACACCTATAGGAAGGAGAGAAGAAAGGACAGGAGGGAGGGAGGGAGGGAGGAGTGAGGGAGGGAGGGAGAAAGAAAGGAAGCAAGAGAGGAAGGGGGTTAGCTCATTCACCAACCAATGAATTCACAAATGAACAAGTGAGTCTTTACCAGACAAAGAGATGGGCGAATGCATAGTAAACAGATGGAAGCCTGAGAAGCGGGACCCGGAGCACCAGCAGGAGGGGGCATCACCTACCCAAGCTGCACAATGCTTTGGAGGAAGAAATAGAACCCACATGACTCGCCCACCTTCCCATGAGCCTCCCGAGGTTGGCCACTGGACCTCCCACTCCAAACAGCACCATTGTGCTCTCAAACCCCTCCCGCCCAAAACGGTTTGCTTTATTACCACACACTCATTATACAAACTGATTAGTAGTAGTAGTAGTTTTTGTTATTGTTGTTGTTGTTTTTCCCAAGACATGACTTCTCTGTGTAGCCCTGGCTGTCCTGGAACTCACTCTCTAGACCAGGCTGGCCTTGAACTTAGAGATCTGCTTCCTCTTCCTCCCAAGGGCTGAAACTAAAGGTGCATGTCATCACCTCCCTGCTAAATGATGAGTCCATTGTGACAGTCCTGCAAGTACGCCATGTCCTCCATGCTCAGCCCTGCTGCTCTTCTCCAGCTCCCTCCTCCTTCCTGCTGGTCCCTTCCCTCTTCCCAATCTGTCCCCTTCACTTTTCTTATTCACGTAATCTAGGTTCTGTGTATGAGAGGGAATTTGGCATTTGTCTCTCCGCATCGGGCTTGTTTTATGTCCGTTCCTCTCTCTGCCCATGACATTGCTTTATTCTTCCTTATGGCTGAGTAAAACTCCACCATGTGCACACACCACATTTTCTTTATGCTTTCGAGCGTTGGTGGGCGTCAGGCTGGGTCCGTGTCTCAGCTGTTGTGCATCATGCTTGGGATAAGCATGGGCGTGGGGGCATCTCTGTGCCGTGTTCTCTCTGATTCCTCTGGGTACGTACCCAGGCGTGATGTCACTGGGTTGTACAGCCGTTCCGTCCAAAATAAGAATTATATGTTGCTACATATTTTGGAAGAATTTTATTTAAATGTGTTCTATACTTGAAATAATACAACTCTTTGTAGGAAGAGGAGATATTTCGGCATTTCAAATAAAATCCTGCAAACAATTGTCTTCTAAGGGAACACGTGTTGGAAGACTCCCAGCAGGTGTCCTGGAAAGGCAGCCTACTGCTCACTCCCAGCTGTCCTCTGCTTCCTTCCCTAACCCTTCCCTTTTCCCTGTTCCTTTCCCTTTTCCCCTTCCCCTTCTTCCCCTTCCTTTTTTCCTCTTCCCCTTCCAGTAGCTGTACAACCTGCAGCTCTCTGCCAATCTCTGCTCAGAGATCACTGGAATGCTGACATGGCTGAGGCCCCAAGAACTTTGGCTCTGGACGCCTACGCTGTCCAACAGGAAGACGTCGTCTTACCTCTAACTTCATCCCCAGTGTCTGCAGGGTCACCTGCGGGCAAGGGACACCTCAGAATCCTCAGGACTCCAGTCCTAGCTGAAGGACGGAAGAGTCCTAAGCACAGCCCCGTGGAGTACATCCCACTGACCACAAACACAAAGCTGTGGGGGAAACACTGCTAGAGGGGACCCGACCTCTCTCAGGCCGTACTTAAGTCACTGAAGTCAGGGCAGGAACCTGGAGGCAGGAGCTGATGCAGAGGCCGTGGAGGGGCGCTGCTTACTGGCTTGCTCCTCATGGCTTGCTCAGCCTGCTTTCCTATAGAACCCAGGACCACCAGGCTAGGGTGGACCTGCCCACAGTGGACTGAGTGCCTCCATAAGAAGCTTCAATAAAATGCATTTTGGACTTGTCTGCAGGACAGTCTTCTCTCCTCAAATCCCACATCCCATTTGACTCAAGGCTGATATAAAACTAATCAACGCAAATGTGGATGGTCCAGAATGCAGTCAGGTCTTTCCCAGAAACCATTTTCTCCACTCCTTCACTTCCAGTGCTTTCCAGAATATTCCTCTTGGCTTAGCACCTGGGGGTTCTGCACCGCAGCAGGCAGGAAATGCTGAGGGCTTTGTTGATCTCAGTCCGCTCCATTGCCCTGGACATCACCATCTTCATTTGTAACTGTTTCGATTCTGTAGCAACCAAACAGCCCCATACACCTGCCAGCATTCCCATTCTGAAAGGCAAGCTAGAGAGGCGGAGATAAGGAAGTCCTCACCGGTGCCAAGCTGCTCAGTTACTCCCTACCCTGGACCCCAGTTTTTCCTCATCCTGCCTGTCCCTCCAGCTGGTCGGAACTTACCCCACTCCTTCCTCTTCCCTCCGACGATGTGGCTTTGGATCATAAAACGAAACGATTCAGTGTTTATGCTTCTAGCTACATTTACGTTTAAAGTAAGATGTTGAGTTTAGTTTTAATGATGGAGGGGGAAAAAAAGCTTTTCAAAGGCTAGCTCACTGAAACTCATTATGTACTATAAAGGCCACTATTTAAAGATTCCGTAATTCTACTGATAATCTTTTTAAGGCAGATTTATAGCAGAAAATAGTTAGATTCTTTGACTTTAGTTATAATTTTCCATTCTGTAATTTAATACTCCCTTAGTTTATATTTGCGCATTAAAAAGACGGGATCTAAAAGTCCATCATTAAATACTTTTAATAAGTGCAATAAATAAGTTTTACAGTGTGCATAAATCTAAAAACAAAACCTAACATAAATTGTTAATCTTATACTTTTTCTCATTAATTGCAATACATAAACATATGTTTTATACAAAGATATTTGCTCCAAAATAAGTATAATAAATACAGTTTACCACATGTATTAACCTTAATAGTTACAAGCTGTTAATCTTATATATTAGGTAATAATTTGTAATAAATAATTGTTTATTATCTTGATGTTTGCTTGTCTTGGGTTTTAGCAATATGCAATAAAGAAATGCAATTTTGAATAATTTGATTGTAAGACTACTGGGAAAATACTGTATGTTATAATTAGCGGGGAGATGGTTCTGCTCCTGAGAACCAGGAAAAAGGGGGGTTCAATAATCTAAACATATGTTATTGAGTCCATAAATAATTTTTAAAGTTGAGTTTAGTTTCAAAGAAGAGAAAAACACTAAAACTTAAATACAAATGGATAAACGAAGCCTTTTTCCCTGAGCTTCAGAGTCTCAGCCTTGATGTATGCAAAAAAGATAAGAAAACCGGAAGTCCCACAGAAAGTGCCCAGCCCCAAGCTGAGACTGAGGCATGGCCACGACTCTTTGGAAGAGTGGACTACCTGGCCCCGTCCACTCCCACAGGAACAGCTACGGTTGTTTGTACAAACACAACACCCTCTAGAGCGCCCTCAGCACCTTGTGCGTGCCCGCAGAGAGGGGTCGGAAAGAAGGGCCTGGCTGGGAGGGGCTAGCAGGAGGAGAGGCTGGCACCATTCCTAAGCCTAATAGAAACCACTAGTCTTATGAGTAAAGGTAATAATTTGTCATAAATAATTGTTCATTACCTGGGCATTTGTTTGTCTTGAAGTTTAGCATTGTGCAATAAAGCTGTGCAATTTTGAGTAATTCGATTATAAGACTGCCTGGGAAATACGGTGGATTATAATGAGCCGAGGGAGGGTCCCGGGGCTGGAAACACTGTTCAGCCAAACCACAGTCCTGGGCAAGAACAAGTGTCACTAGAGCTATGTAGGGGTCTGCGAACCTGATTCTCTTGTTTCTACCATTGAAGTGCTCACCGGACAAAGATCTGTGCTGGATGAATTCAGTCTCCTCTTTCCCGGAATCCCAAGACAGGAAACTCAGGGCCCTGGGCCTACATCAGAGCCTTTCCTGAGGCTCTATGCACAGCACACCTGCTGGCCAGATGGCCCCAAAGGCTCACCTGTATGTGTCCAGGAAGAGCTTCGTGCGAGAGACACTACCTCGAAGATGCCCCGATGCATCTCATATAAGCTACCACCCGTGTCAGGTCACACCCTTGCAGGCCCAGGGAAAGGAAGGAGGCAGCCTCAGACAGGACCAATGCTGGGGGTGAGCAAGAGCCCGTGTGCTTGGGCCACATGCGTGCGAGCAAAGGAATAGAAAGGATCACCTCAGGTCTGAGAAAGGGAGGAGGGAGAGAAGAAGGGACCTGTAAGAAATTAAAATGGGAAATCGTGGAGGGGAGAAAAGGAAAGAGAAGAGGAAAAAGAAAGAGGATCTAGAGAGAACACACAGGAAATGTGGGCCTGGAGAGTAGGGAAAGAAGAGAACACAATAGTGAACCCAGGGAGGTCTGCTGCAGATCTTCGCCAACTTATAGCGGTCATCCCCCAGCGCATGCGCAGCCAGCATGCCCCGTGGAGCCTCACAGGTACCGGCTCCCCGCCCTGTCGTGTGCTCCGTAGGTGCTTCTGTGTTTTCATATCTCACCTTTCCACACTCTGGTGTGGAACGTGAGGCTGGCCCGGCTTTCACTCTCTACACCTCACCCCGGAATGGCCCAGCCGTTCCCATGGGATCCTCTCTGCAGAGACCTTGACTGCTGGAGTCAGGGGCGTGGCCTCATCAGGAACAGACAACTCAACTTGGCTCACAGAGAACTTCTTGCCTAGATCTGGACCTCAGGCAGAGCTGCTTCCAGGTTCTCAGCACCAAGTTCTGTGAACCTGGGGCCCAAAGAGGCTGAAAATAAACGGCCTCCTTGTCTGCCTTCCATGGGAGAGCAATCCTGTCTCTCTGAGACAGGCCGGAAGAGTAGACGAATCGACCTTGTTTCCCACTCTTCCACACAATAAAAGCGCACATGGCCACTAAGCCTGGAGCTCCCCTTTTCCTAGAACCTCAGAGGGAGGGGCCCCTCCCACCCCATCCAGATCTCGGAGAGCTCTCTAAGGCTCCAGAGGATCCCTAGAGCCCTGCCCCGGCGGCTGCTTATCCAAAGAAGGAATTAGGGAGATTGTCAAGAGATAAAGGCTAGCCCAGACTTCAGGTGGGACTCAGCCTGCAGCTTGGACTACCGTGCCGCCCCAAAAGATGACATATGTGCCCCTTCTCATAGAGCTCCTTGTAAACTCAAAGGGAGGCGAGGAGTGTGGGAAAGTATGCTGGCCAGAGGCAAGTGTTGCAAGGCCCTATGAGGACCTCTGGGGATGTAAGGAGCCATCTCCACTCTCTGGGCGGCGCTGGGGCAACTGCGGGAATCATGCAGCCAGATGAAGCTCATAAATTTCCCCTATGAACAATTGTTTTCATTTCCCTCCCATGCCACTAGATATTATAAGTGGAAAGCAAAACACAAGTAAATATGTTCATTCCACTCTGTGATCGGTGATAAACGAGAGGCTGCGCCGGCTGACAAAGGTCATCAAGCCGCCAGCCCGGAGTCTGCGAGCGGACACTGCCACCCTCCGGCCATGTGCGAAACTGCATCCGCCTCTGCCTCCCGGACTCCACAGCCCTGCCAGGCTGTAGTCACCTGCTGTGAGCTCCGTCTGCAGAGGTTGAGGGGCGGCCATCCTGCTTCACACAGGACATCGGACACATGACACATGCCATGACGGAAAAACTATAAAGCAAAGCAAAAAAAAAACTCAAATTAAAACTAGCCACCATCCCTAATAACCTCTCTCGTGAAGACAACTTACTAACATTTCAGTCTGTCTTCCATAAGGTTTAGCGTTTGGCATCACATTCATTGATGAGGTAGATGCGCATAGGAAAAGAGCAAGGCTGTTTGTCTGAAGCCCTGATGTTTGACCTAGTGTTCAAATTAAAGTAACTTCTGTAAACAGCTGGAAAATACCTTTTTAAGGGCTGCATAATATTTTCAAATTTAATTTCATTAGTATTACTATTATTATTACTATTACTATTTGTGGTGGTAATGTGTGTGTGCATGTGTGTGTGTGTGTGTGTGTGTGTGTGTGTGTACAACGAGGGAAAGAGGATGTAGGTATGGAGGTCAGAGGACAACCTGCAGGAGTTAGTTTTCTCCTTCCACCCTGTAGGTCCCAGGGATCAAACCCAGGTTGCCAGGTTTGGCAACTATCCTAACAGGATAAGCACTGTGCTAGTGGGTATATTAAGTTGCAAGTGTATCAAGTGAATTCTCCCTCTTCAATTGTTTACACTGTTTCCAACTGGTCCATCCTGCAGAAGATGCTGAGACTAAAATCGTTATTCAGAAATCCTTGTTCATACAGCTTGAAAACTTAAAGGCAGAATTACTAAATGAAATGAAGTGTGGTTCTGTATTGTTGGCATGCTAATCCCCGCTCATCCATCCTTTCAACTTCAATATCAACCCCAGGCAAAAATCCAGTTCAAGCTTTCTTGACATTTTGCCAAGTTTATACCAAAGTCCGTCAGGAAAAATAAATAAATAACTGAAGAATCTCCAAGAAACATCTTTTTTTTTTGTCAAAAACAGAGGCAAGTGATTAAGACCTATTCAGTCAGATATTAAAATACAGGAAGCTATGGAACTGGGAAATCTGAAAGGTGCACAGAGGCAGTGGGAGCCAGGCGCTGACAGTCAAACTTGGGGGTGTGTCCTGGCTGTGGGAAAATGGTGATTGACAGATAAAGATGTGAGCACAACCTGCCTCGACCCTCAAACAAATTCAGCGTCTTCCTTCGGGCCTCTCCTGCTTGAAAACCTGTAGGAATGAAAGATTGAGATTCTGAGGTGGAACGTGGAGGCTACAGATCAGATATGAAAGGGAAGTCCTTTCTGTAAGCAATTCCAAAGGCAAACCCTGGGGAGGAAATATAGGTGGATGTAGGGGGTCCACCTACAGCTGAGTGGGGTTGTGCATGTATAAAACCCTCAAAGACTAAGCAAGAAAATATCACTTTGAAAAAGATAGCTAGATTTGAATTGTTCAAAAGTGAAAAGGCCCTTCTGTCAAAAAAAAAATATAATTTTGAGATTGAAAGGCAAACCGAAACCAAGGAGAAAAAAAGTATTTTTGACGCACGTAATGGAAAGTCGAATGTCCCTAATGTACTCAGCTTTCTTACAAGTGAATAAGAGATATTTCAATAGGGAAAAAAATGGATTGAGGACATGAATAGCAATTCACAAAAGAATAAATACAAATGATAAATATGCATAAAAGATGTTCAACCTTATTAGTAATCAAACATATGCAAATTAAAACAGCAAGGAGAGTGCGTGTCTGTCCCTGTGTTCAGAAAGACAAAAAACGGCTGTAGAGAAAGGTGGAAAGTGAGGTGTCACAGCACTGGTACGGGGTGATCTAGGCAACCTTGAGGAAGGATACTTTGTGATGAACACCTGTCACCCTAGGACTTGAGAGACTGAGGCAGGAGGATCGGGAGTCCCAGGTTAGCCTGGGCTACACAGTGAAATCCATCCTGTCTTTAAAAAAAAAAATCAAGATTCAGAGATTTTTGTTTCCAAAGGAACCAATCTGTGATATATGTGGGGATTGGCTACACTGTGTTTTTCACTCCTAGAAGCAGACCAATGCCCAACAACAGAAGAGAACATGCATTCCATATATAATCATGGGATGGGGAAATGGACAGTGTGACATTGTGATTACAATAGTGTAGAAATGTTGCTAACTCCTAAGATTTTTTTCATAACTGTTTTATAGCAGGGGAAAAAAAAAACCTCAAGTACAGGAGCTAGAGAAATAGCTCAGCAGATAAACACAGTGGCTACAGGGGACTTGGATTCAGTTCCCAGTACCCACAGTGTAGCTCACAACTTGTAACAAAGTTTCAGGAGATCTGACGCCCCTTCTGGCTTCTACAAGCACTGCAGACCTATGTTGCACATATATACATACAGCCAAACACTCCTACACTCAAAATAAAAATAAATTACTTTGTTTCTGGGGCCAGCCTAGTCTACATAGTGAATTCCAGACCACCCAAGGCTACATAGTGAGGGGGAACAAAACCTTTTAAAGCAAAGCAGAAACAGTGAAATAGTGCTTCATACAACAGTGAATCCGGAGATTACAGATGAGATTTCAAGTCCTTTGTTTTCTAGGGCTTTTTTTTTCACTTCCACATTTAGCAATCTCCTACATCTACCACCTAAGGATTAGGAAGTCAGTGCTTTGGGATTTCCTAAAACCATCATCATACTGACCACATGACTACAGCACAATGTGATTGTCTTCTTTTGTCTGTTTGAGCACCAGATGATCTCGGAACACATCCCAGAGCCAGGCATGTTCTAGAAGACTGGTGACCCCCTGTTGAGGAGGCTGGAATGAGTTAGTAAGGAAGCTTGGTGGGATGGTGTTCTGATCCTTTCCGAGGGAGCAGACACTAGGGGCAGGGGAAGAGGGAGTCCTGAGAGGGAGTTCAGAGACAGCCACTCTGAAGAGATCAAGGTAAGAAGACCTGAGCTGCTAGGCAAGATGGTGCACACCTGTAAGCCCAGCACTCCAAATGCTGAGGCAGGGGGCTGTGAGTTTTACACTTGTCTAAGCTATGTAACGAGCCATTCTACTAAAAAATTTAAAAAGTGATGTGGGCTGGCAAGATGATTCAACACAAGCCTGATATTCTGAGTTAGACCCTTAGAAACCATGGCAGAGAAAAAGAGAAATTACTGCATATGTTGTCTGAATTCCACACACACAATCACACAAATAATAATAATAATAATAATAATAATAATAAATTTAAGCAATCTTTTCAAAATATTTTTACTAATTCCTTGAGAATTTCCTTGAGAATACAATGGATTTTGATCATATTAATCCCCCCTGCTCCAAGCTCCATCGTGACCCCCCTCACCCCAACTTCCTGTCCTTTTTCAATTTATTTTTTATTTAATTAAAGGGATTTCAAAAATGTCTTCAGGGCATAGGTTGCTCCGGTGGTTTTGAGGGTTTATTTCTCCAGGAAGTCAAGGTGAGCATTTCATGTTTACACAAGAAAGAAAACTCTGCTGTCCTTACCAACCCAGACTAAAGGGACTCCGTCCCCACCTCTCCTGGCTTCCTATTGCCCTGGGTCTGAGCACCATGACCCCTATTTCTGAAGAAGGCCCATCATCTTCCTGAGGCTTCTACCCCTTCACCGAACCACTGAAGTCCTGGGGACTAAGAAATTGTGCCAGGACGCTGGGTACAGAGCTGGAGGTGGTTCCTATGCCTTGCAGGGACTCTGGCACAGGGGACCACCATCTCCAGGTAAATATATCAAAGGAAACTGTGACTCCTGTCATCCACACCCAAACCGAAGGCCAGCTTCTCTGAGTGAGCTCCAGAAGGTGACATAAAACACAGGAGTCTAACCAGCTTCCTGACACCAGTCTGTGTAACAGAAAAGGCACAAAGACTCCAGGACAACTGAGTACAGGTGTGGAGGTCCAAGCATGGTCTTTCCATTCATTAACAGAAAACCCATCCATCCCAAGGTTTATGGTGAACGAATGGAGCCAAAAGCCTTCTTCTCAGCAAAGGAAATAATGACCAGGGTGAAGGGGAAGTCTGCAGGGGATAGGGTGGGGGTGGCTGTCTTCACAGATCACATGCGGGACTGATATACAGAATATGTAAAAGAAATAAACACCAAAATTTCTAGTGATCAACTTAATGAATGAGGGGCTGGAAAGATGACTTAGACTTTAAGAGCACCGGCTGCTCTTCCAGAGGATTGACTTTGTTCCCAGCACCCACACAGTAGCTCATAACTGTCTGTAACTCTAGTTTCAGAACTAACACCCTCTCTGGCCTCCATGAACACTGCACACATGTGGTACACATAAATTCCCATGGACCCAAACTAATATACATAAAATAAATTTAAGAAAAACATAATCTCAAACCAATGATGGACAAATGAACAGAACACAGTTCTCCAAAGAGGCATTAAGAATTCATGAACAGGGCTGGAGAGATGGCTCAGTGGTTAAGAGCACCGACTGCTCTTCTAGAGGTCCTGAGTTCAATTCCCAGCAACCACATGGTGGCTCACAACCATCTATAATAGGATCTGATGCCCTCTTCTGGTGTGTCTGAAGAGAGCAACAGTGTACTCATATACATAAAACAAATAAATAAATCTTTAAAAATAAAAGAATTTATGAACAGTGTTCAGCATCCTTTACCATCAGCAAACGCAAATCAAAGCCACAATGTTAGTATCCCTCACCTTAATCAGAATGACTATCATCAAAAGACAAAAAAAAGAATGACCTCTCCCCATCACCCCCTGACGCCTGCAATAGTCGGGAGAGCTGACCCCCTAGGTCATGAGAGCAAGGAAGCAGGCCCTGCACCTCACCTGGGCAGCACAGTGCAGCTGGCTTTGGTGGCATAAGTGTGAGTGAGAAGACCCTGGGGACATGAGAGTGGGAGAGCTGGCTCTGCGCCTTACTGGCTGTGGCACTGGATGAGCTATCCAGGACAGTGCTAGAGAGCTCGTCCTGGTGGTACGGGGGCAGAGTGGCTGACCAGCTCAGCCACCGCCCAGGACCAGATCTAGGACTTTGAGTTGGCCCACTCCAACATCTTCCTCATCCATGATCTGCTGCCACGTGAAAGGGCCATTCCTTCAGATCCAAAGCTGCAGGATCTCCATGACGCAGGACAAACAAGAGAAGTGCCAGAGAGAGTCCAGTATTGACAGTGTAGCAGAGGCCAGAGGCCTCTAACCAGACCAAAGACTCATTGCGATGAACATTTGCAAGTAAAGACATGTAGATAGAGGGGTGCACTGAGGGACACACCACAGCTTCCATGATGAGATGTTTTCTATGTTTTGATTTGGTGATTCATTTTTATTTTTATTTCTTTTGTGGGGGAGATTGCAAGGGCAGAGGGCAGATACAAAGGGACAGGGAAGTAAATGGGACTGGGGTGCACGAGGTAAAACTCTCAAAGAGTCAATAAAAAGTTTTTTAAAAAAGAAACTAACAACATTAAAAAGAAAGAAGAAAAAAGAAAGGAAGGAAGAAGGAAGGGAGGAAGGAAAGGAAGGAAGGAAGGAAAGAAAAGAAAAGAAGGAAAGAAAGAAGGAAGGAAAGAAAGAAAGGTTCAATGGCAAAAAAATGGCAGTGAGAATGTGGGGAAAGAGGAGAATTTGTTCACTGCTGGTGGAAATTTAAATCAACATATTCACTATGGAAATTAGGATGGAAGTTTAAAAAAAGTAAACCATTGAGATAGAAAAGAATGGAGTTGAGTCCAGCTATAGCACTCCTGGTTAGATACCTGAAGGAATCAAAGCTAGTGTGCATCCATGGCCACTGTGACACCATGCACATCAGCCTTTATGGGATCAGATGACTAATTTTTTTAATGTGGTATATTATTCAGCCCTGAAAAATAAAGTCATGTCATTTGCAGGAAAATGAAGGAAACTAGAGATGGTCGTATCAAGCAAAACTAAGCCAGACTCAAAAATATGTTGCATGTCTTGTAAGCAGAATCTATATTTTTTAAAGACATAAAAGTAGAAGAGGGTTACAGGCTCCCAGACCTCCTGCCTCTGGGGCACATTTTGCTGCCCCACAACATCTGACCAAACACAGAGACTCACGACAGTTCAAGGCACTCAGAAGCGATGGTTGATGGTTATTCAGTCCTAAAGAGAACATTTATCACACACACACACACACACACACACACACACACACACACACACACACAATCCCCTCAGGTAACACTGAGACAGAGAACAGAACTTAAGGCTCAGAAGTCCAGGAGAAGGATTGGAAAAGGCTGACTTTGGGACATGGTACAACCTTCGTGACCTCATAGCACCTATGTCACTACTGTGCAGACTGGCCCTGTGGACAGCTGATCGGAGATCAGGGAGGGGCTCTGGGGGTCTTACATTAGACTGCAAAGCTGGTTCTCAGCCATGCCACACACACAAGATTAACAGGACAATGGTTGAGAACTGGGTCATACCGCACCACTTCTTTCCCACTAGCTATGTATTCTAGAAACTGTCTAGACATCCACTCCATCTTTAGGATAGCCCCATACCATATCTGTAAAGGAAGAAGCACAGAGGAGGGACCAGCGCCCACACAAGCCCCGGCTGTATTAAAGACAGAGATCCACATGGTCAGACAGAGTTGCCTCTTGCATCCCATGGCCATAATGGGGGAGGAGACTAAGCTTCCCCTGCTGAGGGTCGCCTGTCCATCATCTTCATTACCTTCAGATTCCCCAAAGATGGAGACACATTTTAATCTAGTAATGCTGTCCCTTAAGCTAGTCCTTTAAGGGGCCTGAGGTGTTTTCTGGAAAAGCCCTTCTGTCCTGCTCAGGGCCAAGATTGCCAGTAAAGGAAGCAGGGATAGTCTCTTCCCGGGGAGCTCATGCTGAATCTAGAGAAAGGAAATCTAAGTAACAAGGATGCCCTGTGGGCAGAAAGTATGGCTTCAGAAGGCCCCTGAGTTGCGGGCACCTACGCCGGTGTTCACTGGGACAAGCAAACAATCCATCCTGGGAGACTGGACTTTGACATTCCAATGTGTAGAATGAATTCTTTTCCAAACATCACTTAAAGTTCAAGGATGGCTCTAGAGGCAAGTTCATTCAACAGCCCCACAGCCCCCCAGGGGCTTGGGGGTAGGGGGAGCTGAAAAGCCAGGGCTGGACTTGCCCCACTCGGGGAGAACGATTGTCATAGAGAGCTCAGGTTCTGGGATTGGTTCAAAGTCCCTCCCACGGGAATGAACCAGTGGGGAAGTTCTGCTTTGACCTGAGGCAGAGGTGAAAGGACCGGAAGCAGCAGATAGGTGATTAAATACGTTAGCTATCCTAAAAATCGAGGGACTACCCTAGCTCTGTTCAGTTAGTCATCTTTGCAAGGGCAAAATAAATGTACTTAAACCCAAGATGAGTGAAATCAAAACTTTAAATGAAAACAGGGTCCCCCTCTCACAGCACAGAGCCCACCATCCCCACTACAACTCCCTACTTTCATCAATGTGTATTGGGGTGATACTGGGTTAACCTGCGACTCCATGAGGGTAGAATTCAGAGGCCTGGGTGTGCCTGTCCTTCTACCTTAGAATGTGGGATGGAGGAAGATGCCCTAGGCACACAGAATGACGACCACTGACAGAAAACCCGTTGAACCCCAATAGGCCTGCAGCTTCCTCCTTAGTGGAAAGACCAAGCCTGGGCTTTGGGGACCCTTTCTTTCCATTAGTAATAACGGGATGCAATACAGGCAATGAGCCTGTAATTTTTTGGGGGGACCTCAACTTCTATCCCCATTGTCCCAAGGGCCATCCCCTCCCCCCAGCCAGCCATGATGAGTATGTCCTCCTGTCTCAGGCACTGTAAGGTATCTGTGCTCCTACCCATCGGGAAGTGGATTGGATCCATCCCAAAACTGTGGCTCTCTGTCCGGTCCTCACAGAGAACATTTCTATTTTGAGGGAGTTTAATTTGAGTCCAGTCAGACTCACAGTGGAGGGGTTTGCCTCAAACATGCTAAGATGCAGACAGCTGCTCAATTAAAAAAAATAAAAAATAAAAAATCCCCAAATAGCCCTTGTTCTATTTTTTTTTTTTTTTGCATTTTTATAAGTTCTTTGAAAGGAAAAAGAGAAAAAGAAAGATGAAGAAATGCTGAGTTTCTCCCTCCTCCACGTGACCTCCCTGGTGGTAAGAAAGACCCAGGATAGAGGTGAATGAGAGGAGAGGAGAAACCCAGCTGGGCTTTGGCAGGGCCCCGCCCCACCCACCACAAGCAACGGTGGTTCCCTCTAGCTCTGGTTAGGAGAGAATAGAGGAGCCTGACCTCCAAAGAATTTGCTCCCCCTGGTCCTGGGAAGATGGCACACTGAGGTGGCCGGATGCCATGCTGGTGCCTACAAGGGACCCACAGCTGGGACCCACTGAGCCAACTGCTGGGGGACAGGATGAGAACAAAGAACCAACACCCTGGCTTGATCCTTTTGTTTAAAACCCACCAGCCCCCGCCACAGGGTTGCTCTCTCCCTTTTTCAAGGGACATCTATTTGCCTGAGAGGTCCCCTTACAAATCCCCACATCCCCTCAAGACACAATTCAAACTAGGTCTCCAAACTGCCACTGCTGGGATGCTAAGCACTGGAAAATTCTGGATGACCTTTTATTAACATTTTTCTAAACCAATATGTGTTAGTAGGATGTGTTTTGTTGCTGGACTGGGTGGGTTATTTATTTATTTATTTATTTACTTTGCTACAAGTACCCTAAGGAATTATGAAAAATACTTGGTTTCTATAGTTTATCCCATATGCTCTTAATAGGCTCACAAATATAATACCATTATAAAAAAGAAAAACTGCCAAGTCTGCTAAAAAAATTGTCATAACACTAAATTATTATATAAATATAAAGGGAGTGTGTCTGTAAAATATTCAGTCAATGAACATCCCTAGGTGATGGTTTCGCCGTGTTGTTTTTATTCCTGGGAGATCCATAACGCATTTGGACTTGCCACGTGTCACCACGTGAGTCAGGCAGTTAACGCGCGTGCTTTTCAGAAGGGTGTCTTCCCCATAGTACGAGCCATAAAAAAATGGAGAGATCCGGTTGCTTTGTGTGATAGGCATAATTTAATGTCTTGCTTATAACACTGCATCTTAAGGAAAAATACACACTGTCCTGTGTAGTTATTTACAATATATTGCTAAGTCTATGCAAATGGGTTTCCCGAGCCCAGGATTATATAACAAAGGTCAACAATGTTTGAAATATTTTGAAACATATTCCCAGTATGCTCAGGGTACATTGCTAATGTCCGATATATGCACATATATCTTAATATATTTCCAGATATTTCTGTTCGTTGTTCTTCCCATAGCTTCCCACAGAATACCGTTAGGGGGGCATTCGGCTTTCTGAAGAGAGCCAAATGTTGCTATCCATCTTGGAAAAATTTATTAAGGTGGCTAATTATGCGGTCCTTAATATTGAATTAGTAAGGAGGTTCCTTGACACCGCTGCAGAAGGGGGAAAAGCAGAACCATTTCCTTGGTACCGAAATGAGACGCTCAACAAATGAGAAGCCAAAGGCTCACCTAAAAGATTTTAGATTTTGGTCATAGATTTCCAAATTAGGCTGTGTGTGTGTGTGTGTGTGTGTGTGTGTGTGTGTGTGTGTGTGCAAGCAAGTGCATGTGTGCAAGTGCTTGTTATTATCAGGTGTGCAACAGAACCAGGAGCCAACACACACACACACAGAGACACACAGACTAAAATTTCATTAATTTTTTAAGGTCTTATTTATTATTATTTTTAACTCTGTGCATGCATGTGTGTAAGGGAGGGGTGCATATGAGTACAGGTACCCGTGGAGGCCAAAAGTGTTCGACTCCCTGGAGCGGGGGTTAGAGGCAGTTGTGATCTTCCTGTCATGGGTGCTGGGACTCAGACTCCAGCCCTCCAGAAGCCCATCCGCACAGACATTTGACCCCCGAGCCACCTCTCTAGCCCTCATTCTTATTGTTTTCTGGGACTTATTTAACTGAGAAAAAAACCTGACTCTTGCATGAGGGTGGGAAAGGCTTATAAAAATCAGACCTCCTAGGCCGAAGTCCTGCCCTAGAGAGGATGCGGAGGAGAGGTCTACTTGTCTCCAGATGTCTGGACTGAACCCTCAAAGCTTCCCCTCATTTCTGCTCCCCGTACAATCGTCAGATTGCGCATAGTAAAACCCCCAGGAAAGAGGCCAGTAGAAAAGATGCTCGCTCCTGGAGTATGGGCCAGACTAGACTGGTCATCTGCCTTCTCATTGCTGACACCCTATGTAGCCTCTCAAACTCTGGGCCACCACATCAGCTTTAAGTTGTCTGGGTCTTAAAGGTCTTCAAAACTCCAAGGCAAGCCAGGCATGGTGGCACACTTCTATAATTCCAGAATATAGGAGGCTGAGGAAGGAAGATTATGAGTCCCAGACTAGTCTGGGCTGCATAGCAAGTCCATGGCTGACCTGGGCTACATAAAGTTACCAAGGCAAGGATGGGCTAAATAGCAACATCAAAGTCAACTTGGGCTTCCTTAGCAAGTTCCAGACCATCATAGGCTCCACAGTGAGTTTTAGGCTAAAATAACCAACACATGAGTGAAACGTAAGGAGGCTCCACAGTTAAGGATGCTTCCATCCCATGATCTACACCACACACACACACACACACCATCTTCTTAAAAAAAAATTTTAAAGCTCTTAGCTAGACAAATTCCTTGAGCAGCAGAGAGGGCTCAGGGAGTCTAGACCCCACCTGCTGGAAGGAGAGAACTGGCTTCTGCAAGTTGTCCTCAGACATCCACACACTCTCTGTGACACATGCAAGCCCTCACACAAGCATACACAAATAGAAACAAATACATGTAATTTTTAAATCCTTAAAGCACAAAATAAACTTCCAAGGTAAAACCTTCTGGTGCATCCATTTTTTTTTTCAGACATTGACCAAACCCCTTGCCCTCTTTAGGCAGTAGGAGGCCCGGCCGGATGCAGTGATGGATCAGGGGCCTTTCAAGAGACTCCATTTCCCCATCCTCAGTATAGCAATCACAGCCTGCCTGCTGAGTCCTTTGCAAGAGACAGAACCAGTGGGCCCAGACTTCCTCTAAATAATGTCTTTCAGCCTTGTTCCCACAAAAAATAGTGGTATGGAACCTTCCGGAACAGTGTTCCTGAGATAGCTAATCTTGGCTATCAACTTGACTTACCTGGGGAGAAAGAGCCTCAACTAAAGAATCACCTGGATCAGACTAGTCTGTGGCAAGTCTGTGGGGCATTTTCTTGATTAATGATTGATGTGGGAGGGCCCAGCCCACCATGGCGGTGCCACCCCTGGGCAGGTGGTTCTGAGCATATATGTGTGTGTGTGTGTGTGTGTGTGTGTGTGTGTGTGTGTGTGTGTGTGTGTGTGTGTGTATGTATATATGTATTCACACTGAACCAGCCATGGGGAGCAAGCCAACTCTGTCCGTTCCAACCTCCAGGTTCCCGCCCCAGCTTCCTGATGAACTCTATGCTGTAAGTTTAAATAAACCCTTTCCTCCCCAAATTGTTTTGGGTCATGCTGTTTATCATGGCAACAAAAAGCAAATGGACACCCTCCTCCCCCCACTGCTGGCCCCAGAAGTAGACTATGTATCTCCCCCAGAAGAGACCAGCTTCCTCTTCCTCCAGAAGAAGGTGTCATGGCCACACCACTGCTCCCCACATGTCTTCCCTGCCTTCTCTAGCTTGGGCTTTCCTGAGCCCGCAATGTTGCTTCCTCTTGTGTGGGAAGATGGGGAGGTATGTGTGTGTGTGTGTGTGTGTGTGTGTGTGTGTGTGTGTGTGTGTGTGTCTGTGTGTGTCTGTGTGTATTTCAGAGTATATATATACTCTGAAAGCAGCCCCTGTTTCTTCCCAGACTTCAAAATGCTTTGTGAAACCTTCCAGAAGGTTTGGAGAGAGGGATTTCAAGGGAGCCCAGAGAGCTATGAGCATCTTTGTTCTCCCACTGGAAACTCAACTGTATATAAAAGAGAGCAAATGTTAAATCATTTAAAGAGAGCTATTTTTCATAGTTCTCGGTACATAAATGTGTTTCGGTGCATGTTATTGTAAAATAGTGTTCCTACTTACATTCTTACACATCTGTTGTTGTGTTTACTCATCTCTAGTTCTGACTTTTAGAAATAGCAATAAATCTATTTTTTAATCCGCTCTCCTGATGACTGATTATTCATCGCTAAAAGCGATGGAAGGGAGTCCGTGTGAGGAGAGATCCACCCTTCCCAGCAAACTCCAATTTTACAAGATAAACAGGGTCCAGGGAGATTCCTCTCCTGTCCTGGGTAGTTTATGCAAACTAAATAAGGACTTGGTGGCAGCTCAAATAAATATAAATTACCCTCCAGTGGAGACTTCAACCACTTGTTACAGTCTATTTCAGCAAGAAGGAGTCAGTCGTGACACGTACACAAACAACACAATTCATTTTCACACCGCAACCCTAGTACAAAGATCACATGGCCTCACAAAGAGTCAGTCACCACAGAGCTAAGCCTGAGTGGATGGGAAGCTGGGGAAGCTGGGAAGGCAGGAGGCGGGAAGAGCAATGTATAGACTCATGCCGCTGTACCGAACAGCCCCCACGATCTTGGTTCTTTAGCCACAGCGAGTGTTCGTTTCTTACTCTCAAGAAGCCTGCCGGATCTACGAAGCTCACAAGGGCAGCTTTCCATCCCCTGTTTCTGTGTCCTGCACCCTGTGTGGTGTGATCGCCTGAGTAGAAGGAGGGGAGCAAGCTGGTCACACTCTGCCACCCACTGGCTCTTCTGTGCTTTCGCCTTTAAGCATCCCCATGACCGGAAGTTGCCCACCCATCCCATCTGCATGGGAGCTGGGAAATTTGGGAGGAGGACTTCCTTTGTGAACAATCCTACCTCCACCACAAGTGACAGATTATTTTCCAGCCCTAACCATGAGGCCTGACTAGAAAGGAAGGCAGTCCCCATAGCCTGTGCACACTAGGCAAGTATGCCATCACTGATCCATCTACACACAGCCCTTGGTGGTGGTGGTGGTGGTGGTGGTGGTGGTGGTGGTGATGGTGGTGGTTTTCTTAAGACAAGTCTTACTATGTAGCCCAAGCCTCGACCTCTTGGACCTCTTTCCTTCACCACCTAAGCACCTGGATTACAGGTGTGTGCCGCCATGCTGCTTTGAGGGAAGTGATGGAGAGGTAATGGAGCCAGGCTAGCAAGTGAACACAAAGATGGAAGACTACAGATTTATACATGCACGTGATTAGTGCACACAGGCAGGGTGGTTGAAATAACAGTAACTATTTGGCCAACATTTTGGCAAACCGTAACAGGATGGGCACAGGCCAAAGATTAGAGCTGTGGCATGCAGAGGAATCATCAACTGGTAACACCCGTCCATTCCCATTTGGTATCTAACCAGTTGTCTTAAGAGCACTTCCGCTTTTATTGTCTTTCAAATTCACATTTGTTTTAATATATCTGCCATTTATACACGCTTTCCCATTTCATATGTAGTTGCTTATACCCTCGTCTACTGGATAACATCTTTTTAAAATAAATTCCCACTGAGTCCTAGAATACCTAGCAGAGAATAGTGGAAAACCCTCTCAAAGAAAGAAAAAGAAGGAAGGAGGGAAGGAAGGAAGGAAGGAGAGACGACAAGAAAAAAGAAGAGAAGAAAAAAAGGATGCATTACAATGCATCTACAAGACAGCCCCATTTTGATTCCAAGAGTATTATTTTGCTTTGTTTTTAATTTTTGGTTAGCCGTTAATGACAAGCTAATCTTTCCAAGTGCTCCTTAAAAATGTAGCATCTCTAGGCCACATTAGCAAATGACCAGTTGTACATTGTAATGTGACGAAGGACAGTCAGAATCTTCCTTACTGTGCTCGCTTGGTGTTCGCATGGAAAGATAGAAGCTGGGTTTGAATTGGAGTTCTAATCTCAACTTTGCCATTGGCACCCTTGGCAGATAGCAGCCAGCTTTGGGCCTCCCCTTGCAGGCAAGAAGGACAATATAGGAAGGATTGCATAAGATGCTACGTCTAGGGGTCTGGAAGGGTGGCTCAGTGGTTAAGAGCATGTGTTGCTCTTGCAGAGGAACCAAGTCTGGTTCCCAGCATCCACATGGTGTCTCCTGACCATCTGTAATTCCAGTCTCTGGGGATCTGACACCCTCTTCTGGCCTCTTTGAAGGCTCCTTATGTATATGGTGCAGACGTGTGTGACCTGGGAAGTTATTCATGCTATGTTGGTGAAATGGAGCTATCCTCAGAAATGGAGCTAGGAGAACCTCTTTGGGGCTTCCATTGAAACCCCCACAAACACCCCACCATACATGGGGCTTCCATTGAAACCCCCACAAACACCCCACCATACATGGGGCTTCCATTACACCCCACAAACAACCCACCACACAACCTCCCAACTGTCAACTCTCCAACATTGTTGAGTTCAAGTCGAGTCTTGGCCAGGGTGATTTCCTCCAGAGTCATGGCAGATGCATCTGGTGGCTGGAGTCTCATTATTTCTGGGATGCTCGGTTCATTCTCAACCACAGTGCCCCACACCCAGGAAGGCTTCTTTTTTTTAACCATGCTATTGGCTGTTTCAATTGAATTAAAAAACACAGAGATAAAAATAATAAGAAATGCCCATTTTTCATTGAAAAGCCAGCTAGCAGGGCCTATACATTGTGAGCATTTTTAATATTGTACTTTTGCGCTTTCCTAAACTAATTTAGCCTGCTAATTTTCTATAATTACCTGCACACTCTTAACTTCGCCTGGTCAGATGAGTTCTGTGAAGCTTATATAACCAGCATTAAAAAGATGCATTTAGCTACTCCGGTTGTTCAAGTAACAACGCCTGTGCAATCCGGGGGTTATTGTATTCTCCCAAAAGTACTTAAATAATAGCCTAAAATCTGAAGAATTACTTTAATACTTCAATAAAAATAACCCAATTCAAAACATTTTCAAAGAAACATAGTTCTTTGCTCTAGGCTACCAAGTAATGGCTGAGAGAAAGTATATAGCCTGTCACTTCTGATTAGAGGACTGTGCCTCTGTGCTTTGAATGAGGGGCATGTCTGGTAATAGGAAGTGCAGATATTAAAGTTAATAAAATAATGTGGAATACGATCTATATGAAACTTGACCAAGTATTGCACTGACTAGCACATACATTACTCTGTTCAGTCAACTGCTGTGGCCCGGCATCTAATGGCAGGCTTAATTTCTGTTTCCAAAGAGAGTACAGCTAAAAATACAATTTCCAGATTAGACAAATATTTTATCTGACTCCCTAACAAATGTAACCAAGGGCGGCTGACACATCTACCCAGATACCCGGTCGCTGTGAGAAAGAATGGCAGACGGTAGAGACCTTCAGGCTTGAAAACTCAGAGAAACCCCCATCATCTTTGAGGTCATTATAAATAATTAGCAGTAAACACGGTGATCCAGAGGCTTCGACTGGAAAAGGACAAGGGTGGATCCATTTCTCTCACACCCTCAGAGGCTCTTGGCTCCCCTTGGCACAATTAGAGCCTCTCCGTAGAACCAGCACCGAGGTCCATGCAGACTCATTATCGAATCTTTAATCTAAAATCCCAACACCAACCGTAATGGTTTTGCTTTTTCGATACATTAACCTTCAACTTGTATTTTCACTATTAAATAGCCCAGCTCTGAGAACCACCTAAAATTCTTTTTTTTTTCTCTCCTAGTCACCTACACGAAGCCACGCGGTAGCCATGATGTGACCCTCTTCAGGGATTTAAAAGCAATTCCACGAGCTAATCTCAGTAAACCCAGAATTAAAGTTCTTGTTTCTATATTTCACTTTCAAAATATTTAGAACTTTGACGTATGTGACATTATGTTTTCATTAAAACAGCTGATTTCAAAATGCTGCGCTGAGCAGAAACGCCATAAACACTTTATGATGAACTGCCATGCTCTTAATTAAAACAATAAATCCAGCACACAATATTTGTGCAGCCTCGGGTCTGACCTTTGCCTCCTGCTATCCACCACCAAGTCGCTGCTGCATTCCCAACGCCAGACGTGGAAGGTTTTAAAACATGATCTACAAAGGCACTAAAGATAAAATAAGAGAAAAGCCACCATTAGTCTTCGCAGTTATGATTAATTCAGTTCATATTTTACAATCTGGTTATGGAGTAAAACTGCGGATTTTACATCAAGTATTTGCCGTCTCCGTACCTAATGTATAAAAACGCCGGATATTTTAGAAAATGGCACCACGCTGGTGCACTGTGACGCCGTGAAGAACAGGAATTGAAAATACTGAAAACAGAGAGCAAGTCACGTCTCCATCTGAAGTGACGGACAAAGCTCAGCCTCACACAATAAATATGTCCATTAGAACCTAGCCATTCAATGCTACATGAGCTGACATATGCCAGATTTGAAGGGTCACTCTGTTTCCTACATTCACCCCCAAAACAGGCAGCAAGAGTGCTAATTAATGACTTACAGTGACGGTGAACTCATTGCACTGGTACGGTGTCCCTAAGAGACCTTGGGAACTGCTATCTCCAGGGTCAAAAGGTTTTCTTCTCTGGGCTCGTACACACCCCTAAGAGGCTCAGTGGCTATCCAGAGATCCCATACTTTAACTCTCACTAGATGGAAGAGCAAATAACATTTGGGCTCCAAAACAAAAACCAGTGTCCCCCATCTATGATTGAAGCAAAGTCATCCTGGAAGAATGGTATAGAATGGGGAACCATATCATGTCCCTGTGGTAGGGTAGCTCCTAAGTACCACCACCCCCCGTCACAGATGACATGACACATGTCCTTAAGCCCCAATAAAAATAATTTTTATTATTTTAATTATGCGTATGTTTGTCTATGTGCGCATAAGTGCAGTTGCCCACGAAGGCCAGAAGAGGGCATCAGATCCACTGGAGCTGGAGTTACAGGCCCTTGTGAGCTGCCCAGTGTGACTGCTCAGAAATGAGCACAGGTCCTCTGCAAAAGCAGTAGGCACTCTTTTCAACCTTCTCCTGGGGCCCCAAACCTGCTATGTACTCATCTGACAAATACCTGTATGTACCTGTGCACATGTACAGAGCCTCTGAGCCCAAGGTGTTGATGAGGCGGTCTCATCTTGATGGTTACAGCCAGAGCTCACCAAGGCTCTAGAAAGAGGTAGGAGAAGGAAGCTGTCCAGACACTCAGGCGTCCTTTGGGTGATTTAAGAGTATTCTCACATCATAAAAATCCATTTTTACAAAAAGGCCAGAGAGAAGACTCAGTGGTTGAGAGTGGCTGATGCTTTTCCAGAGAACCTAAGCTCCATTCCCAACACCCATACTGGGCAGCTCCTGACAACTTGGAAATCCAGCTCTGCGGGATCCAACACACTCTTCTGGCCTCCACTGGCACACACATACATGGCACACACTAACACACACACACACACACACACACACACACACACACACACACCTGTGCAAAAATAAATAACTCCTAGATCTCTTGAGAGTGCTGCCGGCATATGATTTCTTTGCCAAGTTTGTACTTCCCATCACAGTGAGAGGGACAGACTCACTCATAATGTCCAAGATGCTAGAGTGGACAGAGTCAATGAGCAAGCGGTGGTGTGGGGGCTGAGGGAAAACTAGGGGGGCTGTAGAGCTTGGTCCATGGAAGTGCAAGCCCTGAGTTGCTCCAGTGGAGACTGAGGGCGCGCACACACTGGGCACTTGCCCGGGACATGTACCACAGAAATGCTTCTCTCCAACTTTCTACCTGAGGCATGAACCTTTGGGGCATGCGGGTTCTACCTAGAAGGATAAGTGGAATCGATAGTTTTTAAATGTATTCTGGCTCACGACTTTGAGCTTTTCTATCTGTGGTCACATAGACCCATTGGTTTGGACCCAGGTGAAGCAGAGTAGCATGGTGCGGAGGGGAAGGCAGAACAGACCTTCTCAACTCATGACAATAAGGAAATGGGGGAGGGGGAGGGGAAAAAGCCACCCGTCACAGGCACACTCCCAGTGACCCCCCTCCTCCAACTCGGCTCCAACTTTAGCTTCTGTCACCTCCCAATAATGCCACGAGGATACAATTCCATCCATGGTGTCAGAGAACTTAGAATCCGGCCAGTCTCTGAGATTGGCTCCCTCACTGGGGAACAGCTTCAATACATGAACCTTTTGTGGGGTAGGGGGAGATTCTGTACCCAAACCGTAACAGGGGGGCATGGAAGAAGGTACCTTCTCACTACGTATGGTTCCAAGAAACAAAACGCAGAAGTATTAGGCAGCCTTGCCCCCACAGTACCCACAAAAAGAGCAATTTCACCTATCTGGGAAGAATGGGGGGGGCATACGGTCAGTTCTAAATCTTATCTCTTGCCTTCCTTGCTACTGGATGAATGTTGCTGCTCCAACCTGTATTGGTTTCATTGTTCTTTTTGTGCTTCATTTGCTAAGGTGACTTGGTTTAATAGTTGCATAAAAGCTACAAAAGGAGTCCGCATCTAATGTAGCAAAATCTACAGCCAGAAACATTACTATACTCTCTGCTGAGCAACTGGGAGGGTTAACTGCTATCCTGCAAGAACGAGGCTGTGGGCGGCTTAGTAAGGCATGCTTGCTGTTCTCAAAGAGGACCCAAGTTCAGTTCCCAACATTCAAATCAGGAGGCTCACAACCACCTGTAATTCCACCTCCAGGGGTTCAGATGCCCCCTCTGGCCTCTGCAAACACTGTACTCATGTGCACACGCACATGTGAGCATGCGCACGTGTGCACACGTGTGCAAACACACACACATACATGCACATAATTAAAAAAATAAATATTTTTAATGCGCAGCACAAGGCATGGGGGAACAGTAAATGTTAAATTAAGAGCAGGGGAGGAGTTGCCTCACTTTACCCCTTGCTCAGGTATGGCTGAACCTCCATTTCTGGGAACTGGCTGAAACTTCTCACTCAAAACTAGACTTAGGCTGTTCAGTCTAGTGGTTAGAAGACCACAGTCCCCTAGAGCAGTAGGTGCAATGTGAGGCTCTCACTGGCTAGAAACTCTAATGCTCCCCCCATGCTCGCACGTCTCGTAGTGTTCTGCCCATCCTCTCAGAGCAATCAAAGAACAATTAGACAGATGTGGAATTGTCCAACTCTCCCAAGGGTTATTGCAGATTACTACTTCTGTCTCCTACACTCTCCTACCTGGTGGGCTAATTTCCTGGAGGGTAAAATCACAGACTGGAGAGATCTGAAAGTTTTATCACTGCTATGACCAAAAGCCTAATACAATCAACTTAAAGGGAGGAAGGATGTGTGTGGCCTTGTGGTTTCAAAAGGTTCAGTCCAAAGCCCTTGGCTCCATTGATTGTGGGCCCCATGGTAAGACAGACATCATAGTAACAAGAGTACGTGGTGGCAGGCAGCTGCTCACCTCAGCAGACAGGAAGCAGAGAGAGGAGGAAAACTGAGAACAGAAAGCACACTTCCTGTGACATCGTTCCTCCAGCTGGGCTCCACTTCCTAAGGTTCCCAGAGCCTTCCAAAGTAGTGCCACCAACTGGGGACCCAGCTTTCATCACATGAACTTGGAGAGGTGTGGGTAAGCCAATGCCTCAGAGGGTGGAATCTGCATGGGATGGGACCAAGGGTCCAGAAACTAGATCTGATTCAACAAGGACCTCAGTACAGTCAGCCAGTGCCTTGGCTCGAATCTGCTCGGGAAGAAAAGGAGGAATGGAAATGGGGAGGAAGAAAGGCAGAAGATGGAAAACCAGCAGAGGCTAGATGTATTGGTGCACACCTTTAAAGCCAGCACTCGGGAGGCAGAGGCTCTCTGCAAGTTGGGGCCAGCCTGGTCAACATACTGAGACCTTCTCAAAAGGACAGGAAGCTAACAGATCCCTAAGGGTGCCTAAGCTCTCTTCAGTTGCCCAGGACTCTCTCTCTCCCTTATCTGCACCTGCCAGGAGAGGTCTAATTTCAGGGAGATAGATGTAGATTGCAAATCTCTTCTCTCATTTGGAGGTGTCTTGGAAGTCTTCTGCAGTTGCCTCTGCTCTGTTTTGAATTGTATCATATATTCTCCAAAACGTACATTAAAATCCTAGCCTCCAGTAGCTGATAGTGTGACTGTTTTTGTAAACAAGGTCTTTTTTTTTTTATAAAAAGTAATTAAGTTAAAATGAGGTCCTTAGGGTAGGCTCTAACCCAATAGACCTGGTATCTTTATGAGAAGACAGCAGGACATGAGCATTTGGACTGAAGAGGACATGAAGATACAGAGAGAAGACAACGACCAATGGCCAGGGAGGGGTGTCTCAGAAAGAAGCAACCCTGTCGACTCTTCAATCTTAGACACCTAGCCTCAGAAGTGTGAGAAAGTACATTTCTGTTGTGTAAGCTGCCCAGTCTCTGGCACTTAGTTATAGTAACACTAGCAGATGAATGTACTTTTGAGCCCCAAAATTCAAGACCTGAGTTCTGGGCTAGGGTGTAGTTCAGTGGTAGAGCCCCTGCCTAGAATCCCCAGTGAGAAATTAGGGGTGTGGCTCAGTGGTAGAGCCCCTGCCTAGAATCCCCCAGTGAGGGATTGGGGTATGACTCTCAGTGGTAGAGCCCCTGCCTAGAATCCCCCAGTGAGGGGCTGGGGGCGTGGCTCAGTGGTAGAGCCCCTGCCTAGAATCCCCAGTGAGGGGTGGGGTGGGGCGTGGCTTAGTGGTAGAGCACCTGTCTAGTATATCCAGAGCCCTGGGTTCCATCCCTACCATGCAAAAAAATAAAAATAAGCGACTGATTTGACTTTTCTTGTGCTCAGCTCCGCCAGCTGTCTTCTATACATCTTCTACAGTTGGTGTAAGGAGGCTGAGAAAACAATGAGTCCACAACTTCAGTCTGTGAGCGATCTCCATCTCACACCTTGTGCTTGGCCACTAGACCTCCAGGTAAACCACACTCTGTCCCTCTGAGCCTGTCCCCAGTGCCAATGCGTATAGGAGTGACCTGCAGAAACGCCAAGCAGCCACACCAGATTGGGCACTTCCTGACATCTTCCCACTGTGGTTGTACCTACTGGTTCCTAAGTGGGTGTGACTTCAGGCACAGTGTCCAGCTCAGACTTCAGAGCCCCCAAGTTTACCTTGCTGTACCTCTGCCACTGCCCATCTATCCTTGCGTACCTGACACTTGTCTGCTGCCACACTGCTAGGCCCAACTCTCTGTAGAAGGTGAGGACAGGGGTGCGGGAGGAGAGCAGGGACTCCCAGGGCTCAGTTCGACTTTACAAGGGGACAAATGGACCATTTCATTTCCCAAAATAGCCTTCCAAGAACACTCCCATACGGAGCCATAAAAAAAGGCTTAGACCCAAGATTTTTTAGAGGGAATTTTATATCCGTGAGTATCTATCGAGTTTTATGCCCCTTCTGGGTGTCCATGGGCCGTGGGCAGAGTGGAAAGGGCCTTTCATTAACCACAAGAAGCAAACGATGGCTAGAAACAAGTTGGGCTCTTCGCCCTCTGGTTTTAAGGTAATTCTTGGGAGTTTTAAAAGTCCTTTTTCCAGTCTAGAGCAGCCAGTGGACTGAAGTGCAGCGCCCTCTGGTGGTTGTTGATGTTCAGAGTCCTAGCCCCAAGTCCAGCAGGATGCTGGAAGCCTGGGCCATCAGCCAAGTACATCAGCAGTACAGAGTGTATGGGGATCTTTGGAACCTTGAGGGGCTGCTGACCTGGGGTATGGATTTAGCCTGGGTCCCCCCGTGCACATGTGGTTGTCCAAAGGGCATATGCATGTTGTGGTCAGCCTCTAAGGAACAAGGAACAAGGTCACCCACAGTGAGTCAGAAAGCCCAAGATTCTTTCTTCCTTGGGTTAGCTCTCCGGAATGTCCAGGCCTTGGAGCCAGGATCCCCAATGTTTCCCTCTCTCCCCTGATCTTCAATCATTGCCTGCGCGCGCACACACACACACACACACACACACACACACACACACACACAAAGCTTGGGGGTAGAGGGGTCATTTTCTTTTCTCAGCCAGCTCACATCTCCTCCTTTCCCACCAATGCACAGGCAGTTGCATCTCACTCATGGACAGCCCACAGCTGAGGGGCTACAGCATGTGCCCTGAGGTCCCCATAATATACCTCAGTATACCCCGCCCTGACATTTTTGTATTGAAGTCAAACAGCAAGTCCCAAAGCCCTGGGCGCAGAAGTAAGCCAACGGATCCCTCTTAAGTCTGCCCAACACCCAGCCACACCCGAGAGAGCAAGGCAGTGCAGGTGTTACTGAGAACACAGGTCTGAGAGAGCCGAGTCCAGCTCCTGAGGGGGTGACTCCATTCCCTCATCTGTACAGTGGAGGCCAAGCTCAGAACGTGCTAAGACCCGGCGCAAGCCACACAGAAGCCTGGTGTGTTACTGCAATAAAAACACAGACGCCCAAAGCAACTTGGGGAGGAAAGGATTTATTTCAGCTAACTACTCTCAAGTCACCATCCACCGCTTAGGAACTTAAGGCAGGAACGGAATCAGAGACCATGGAGGTGTACTGTGTACTGGCTTGTCCCCCACCCCACCCCACTCCCACACCACCCCGTGACCTGCTCATCCTGCTTCCTTATCCAAGCCAGAACCACCTGCCGGGGGTGCCACCACCGCCTACAGTGAGCTGGGCCTCCTCCACAGACACATCTCCAGAGCAATCCAATGGAGGCATTTCCTCAATTGAAATCCCCTTCCCAGAGGACTCTAGCCTGTGTCAAGGTGACAAGCCCCACCAGCACCCCGGCCTGTAACTGAACACTAGCCCTGCCCAGTTATCAGCACAACTCCTTCCTCACTATACACACCCTACCGAGTGTGAGCCACTGAGTGACCCATTAAAGACCCAAATTCCCTGCGGGCCCACCATCTCCATTTCCCATCAGCCTGGGAGGACAGGGGACATCTTCCTTCCCACAGGATTCCACAGGCATCAGACCTCAGGCCTGACCAGCCCCAATCTGTCTGCAGTCCTACTTCTTTCTCTCACTTGGATGCCCCTACTGTCAAGCTTCCCTGTCACACAGATTATAGAGGAGGCTAAGACAGCCAGGGCAGAAGTCTAGAAACAGCTCTGAGGGGACGAGAGAGGAGACTAGTGTGTTTCCATCTGGAACTTCAAAACTTCTCCAGAGACAGCCTTCGCTCTGCACTGAAAGTGAGTCCCTGTCAGCACAACATGCCCACCTCCACCGTTCCCCCGAAAGCTTGCATCCAGAGCACCCTGCAAACACAGGTTGTAACTAAAAGTACGCAAATCAGGAACCGGGACGTTGCTAACTCTCACGGCAGCATTAACTCATTCCCTTGCACATATGGGGTATTTGGATCCCAGTGGGTCTGCTATATATACAGCTTATTATACAGTAGGTGCGACTTGGGAGAATTAATGTTACCATAGGAACATTTGGATCAAGGCTGGCTTCCAGGGAGGAGAGAGAAAAAATAAGTTTTCCTGCTCAGCGTACTTCTCTGTTTGGAGTTGCCGAGAGGAAGGAGCCTTGTAATGGAGTCAAATGAGGCAAGGAGGGGCTTCCCCTGGTGGCTTGGGGAAGGTGAGAATTCCTGGAAGCAGCTTTACTAGGGAGAGAAAACAGAAAGTTAGGGACCAAAGCCAAAAGCCCCTGTAGCTCAGAGGGCTGGGAGGGAAGGCGCAGAGACAATGCTCCCTGCCTAGAAGTGAGGGACTGGGTCACAAAGCGGGGTGGGGGGATGGGGGGGACACTGCCTTGGGAACAAACTAAAACCCCCTCCTTCCATCTCTGAAATAAGATGTCCCTCCCCACCCCCGCCCCCACCCCCCACCCCAAGTGTCTTATTCTTCCAGGAGTCCATCCATCTAGAAATACCATAAAAGCACAGGGGAGGTCAAAGGTGACATGGGCTCTGTTCCTGGTTAGACACTTTTCAGGGACCCAAATTCTTGGCTGAAGAGCAGAAAATCGATGGGGGGTTTGCTTCATCCATGATAAGTTCTCTTGTGGGAAGCAAAGGCACTGTGTCATCTGAACATCCCCACCCCTGGGTCAAACTCTATCTAGTAAAAAAAAAAAAAATCAGGGTACTGAAGTTATGCATTAGCATGATCTCAGCACATCTGGTCACCCACTGAGCTCCCCAAGACTCTGACACTCATGTTTACCATCTCCTTTTGAGGAATCGAGGGTCCGATGTCTCCTATCCCCTTCCCTGACTTTGCACATCTGGGGATGTTAACAAGCCATGGATACTGAAATAGACACAGCATGGTCTATTCTACTCAAGCCAAAGGCAGTCCCACGACCCTGGAGCCATGTGGACCAGGTAGACCCAATCCCCACCCAGGGAGCTGAATTACTCCTCTCTGCATCCTCTTCATGTGGCAATACACCAGGCACGCAGAGCTGGCCCAAAACAAGCTGGCTGAAGGAGTGGATGTTGAATCCAAGATGAGGGCAAGGAAAGAGATTGAGAAGAGGGCTGGGGAGGTGGCTCAGTGGGTAGGAGCGCTTGCTGCTTTTTCAGGGTATGGAGACTGTAAACCACCTGTCATTCCAGTCCCAGAGGGTTCAATGCCCTGCTACGGTCTACACAGACACACAGACACACACACATACACACACACACACACACACACACGCAGACAGACACACACATGCAGACAGACACACACATGCAGACAGACACACACACGCAGACAGACACACACATGCAGACAGATATATACACATATAGACACACACACATATATACACACACAGACACATATACACATAAGGACACACACACATACAGACGCACACACATACACAAACACACACACATAGACACACACAGAGAGACACACATATACACCAACACGCATACAGACACATATATACATAGACACACACATAGACAAAAACAGACACATACACAGATACATAAACACACAATCACAGATACACACAACACTTAAAATTTTAAAAATTAATTTTTAAAAAAAGAAGAACAAAGAAAGGACAGTGCACCTAGCACCATCTCCCAAAGTTAGCTAGTGCCCACTTTGTACCCGGTGCTCTCTTGCCCCCAAGAAGATGTGTAGATAATGAGACATCACTCCACCTTCAACCTGCTCATGACTGCCTAGGGAAAGAGGGACTGGCAGAACAAGGATAGTGTCTTACTCTAGTCCCTCCAGAATCCAAGCCTACACAGATCTGGAGCAGACATCTGCCAATGCCTCCAACAACACTGGCTGGGCATCAGGGAGAAGCAGGAAGTGTCAGGTCGTGCACACAGTGGGAGATTCCCTCTGACCCACTCTGATCCTGTGGTCCCTACACCTACTCCAGCTGCCTGAAGACTGTAATTAAGGT
This sequence comes from Tokudaia tokunoshimensis, assembly GCA_036184795.1. Taxonomy (NCBI): domain Eukaryota; kingdom Metazoa; phylum Chordata; class Mammalia; order Rodentia; family Muridae; genus Tokudaia; species Tokudaia tokunoshimensis. The sequence continues at coordinate 6,164,386 of BTHU01000001.1, forward strand.
TCCCTCTCCCCATTAGGCACTTCTGAAACCTTTCAAACACCACAAAGGGAATTCAGGGGACATTGCCGAAGAAGGGGCAGAAAGAAGGTACAATCTTGCCAGAGGACGGGAGCTGAGTCCTGAACCTCTGTCTTCTGGACGTGACAAAGCTGTTGCATTCGTGAGCCCACAGAGGCTCTGTCACCTGTGTAAGATCAAGGCAGCAAGATCAGGCAACACTATTTGGACTCGGTGGGTTTGGGGGCGGGGGAATAAAAGAGAGAACGTGGGAAGTGGGAAGAAGAGATGTGGATGGTGCTCGGAGGTGGGGGAGGGGGGGTGAGGCAGCCATGATCAAGATACGTTATATGCACCTGTGAAACTCACCGAAGAACAAATAACAGATACTATTTACAAAGAAAAACTGAAACAGGGAGAGAACCACTCCCCATTTCTTTAGAAGCTGTGTCTGTTTTTAAAAGCATATATAATAGAGGAGTGGACTATCTCAATGCTTCCCAGGGAACCTCAGCTTAGTACCATGTACTAACTATCCTAATTCCCTAGATAGGAGAGATCAAGTCCTGGAGATGGGAAGAAATTACCCAGCATCCTCAAGGACAGCTGAATTCTGTCTTCCCATGCCTCCACTAATATAAGGGCAAATTTACAGTGTTCCCCATCCAACAGTTTGCCAAGTTTCTCACGACAGATCAGCTAGCCAGAAGATGCTTTTAACATACTCTCAGACACTGGTTGTCCTTGGATGAGGGCAGACAGGTGGAAAATGGCTATCTGTTTGTTTAATCATCAAAAGACCCCCCCCAGACGCCACCTCGAAGCACCCCCAACACGTTGTCCCTCTGCTCCACAGTGAAGGTTTTCCTCTTTGTTCTCCCTGACTTGTGTTCCAGTGTGGTGTTTTTCATCCTGTCTGTGGCATGATTTTGAAATGAAGCCATTTGTGTGCAGACAGCTGGTGTTACAACTGGCCTACTCCCTTCTGTCCCCCACCCCCGCCCAAAGAGCCAACTTACAGAGAGGGCTTACATGCTGCAAACACCCATCCTCTCCACAGAAAGGGCAGCTCGAGGTGGAGGGAGTGGGGGGGGTGATGCTGTTGAGGTGTGAGGGTACCCCAGGAAGCAGAGAAAAATGGCCTCTGATCTGGGAACATCCTGGGAGGAGATGTGAGTCACCCAGAAAACATTATCCTCTGATTTTTAACACACCTTTCTGGGACCCAGATCTGGTGGAGGGGCAGGGCGGGGGAGGGGGGCGTCCCTCAATCCCTCATGTATCATTAACCTTCTATATACAAAGTCTACTAGCTTTAAAAAGTAACAGACACAGGGCTCTGCAACAAGCCCTCTTTTTGTTTTCTGTTTTGCTTCTTATCATCGTGTTCTACTCTTACTCTGTGTGTGTGTGTGTGTGTGTGTGTGTGTGTGTGTGTGTGTGTGTGGTATGCGTGCTTGTAAGAGGTAATGTGTGCCCTGTGCATGCAGTACCCACTGAGACCAGAAGAGGTCACTGGATTCCCCTGGAGTGGGCATTGCAGAAGGTTGTGAACTGCCACATGGATGTTGTTGGTCCATGTGGGAGGCTCATAGGAAGGGGAAAATTTTTTTATTAGTCAAGAGTATTCTAAGACAGGCATGGTAGTACCTGCCTGTAATACTAGCACTGTAATGCCAGGCTGAAGAGAGTTTGAGACCAGCCTGAGCTACAAAACACAACCCTATCTCAAACAGAACAACCAAGAGTGATCTAGCCTTCAATCTGTAAATAAACCAACCTCTGCTCTAGATACCCAGCTTCTTATTCACATGAATGGAGAGCTGAGATTACCAAATAATGACACCATAGATTCTGCACACTTTAGTTAACTGCCTTTGGGGTCTTTCTTCTTTAACTTTGTCTGTGTACCTGAGTGTGCTTGATGTATCCACATGCCTATTCATGTGTGCTTATTTATGAACATGGGTGTATGTGCAACAGCATAGAGGTCATAGAGCAACTTCAAGTATGGGCCCTTGCCTTTCACCTTGGTTGAGAACATGTGTCTTTGCTGTTCAGCACAGCCATGCCAAGCTAGCTGAGGGTTTCTGGGGATTCTCCTCTCTCTACCTCCACGCTCATTAGTTTTTATCAACTTGAAACAAACCTAAAAGTGGTGGTTTGAGTATGCCTAGTCCAGGGAGCTGCACTATTTGGAGGTGTGGCCTTGTTAGAGTAGGTGTGTCACTGTGAGTGTGGGCTTTAAGACCCTCATTCTAGCTGCCTGGAAGCCAGTATTCTGCTAGCAGCCTTCAGATGAAGATGTAGAACTCTCAGCTCCTCCTGCACCATGACTGCCTGGATGCTGCCATGCTTCCACCTTGATGATACTGGACTGAACCTCTGAATCTGTAAGCCAGCTCCAATTAAATGTTGTCCCTTATAAGAGTTGCCTTAGTCATGGTGTCTGTTCACAGCAGTAAAACCCTATCTAAGACTCTAAGACATCTTGAAGGAGGGGGTCTCAACTCAGGAATTGCCTTCAATCCATTGGCCTGTGGGCATATCTCTGGAGCATTATCTTGATTACTGATTAATGGCTCAGTCCACTGTGAACAGTGCAACCCCTAGGCAGAGGGCCTATACTATAAAAGAAATGTGTCTGAGTATGCCAATAACCAGAATTCCTCCATGGGCCCTGCTTCAGTTCCTGCCTCCAGGTTCCTGCTTTGGGTTCTCTCCATGATGGACTGTAACCTGTGAAATGAAAGAAACTCCTTTCCTCTCAAATTGGTTTTGGTCAGTATTTTATCACCTTTATCACCAGAGAAACCAAGTTAGAGACACATACCATGTGTCCAGCCAGACCGTTGCATTCCAGGGATCTGACCTGAGGTTCTCATGTGTGCACAGTGTTTCCCCACTGAGCCTATGTCCAGCATCCATGAGACCTTTCATAGAGTGAAACTCGGCAGGCTGCGACTGCTCTCAGAAGGTCTAATTCCCCATAACTGCTCCCCAGCCCACCTATAAGGTCTGTGGCCCCCAGGCCCAGCTGCCCAAGATCCCCATGCTGCTCAACTTCCCTATGCCACAGTACCAAGTTCTCACCACCCACAGACTGCCTTTATGTTCACTCCATGTGTTTGGCTGACTCTTTTTGTTCTACATAAATTATGTTCTCTAGGGAACCACCATGTGGGTAATTGGAACTCAACTTGGGTCCTCTACAAGAGCACCAAGTGCTCTTAGCTGCTGAGCCATCTCTCCAGGCTCCTGAAATTGTATTTTTAGTGCCTTTCTAGCTGCATGGAGGCAAGATCTGCATGTTTTCCCCTTCTCCTAAACAAGCATGGTCTCTCTTCTCCTAAACAAGCTCTTGGTGTTTAGTGGGTCCTTGGGAAACATATTTTCCTGGAGACAGAATTTCACTGTGTAGCCCAGGATGCCCTTGCCTCAACCTCCTCCTGAGTCCTGGAACTACAGACATTCACCACCATGTCCAGCTAGGAAATACCTATTCTTAATGAAATCCTGGTTGATGTTATTAAGTCATGTACTGTGAAAAAGTTAAAGACTAGTGGAGGAAACCAATAACTAGAACCTCATCAAAGTTAGGTAAAAGTTAAAACTTTTACTCTAAAAAAAAAAAACAAAAAACTAGACACTCCGTGTATTAAGAAGAAACAGTTGCAAACCACAAAGCCTGCAAAGGGTTAGTATAGGGACTGGGTAAAGAACAGTCAGATTGCCACAGTTAAAACTGATTCAAAAATGGGCCCACAATAAAAAGACACCCTGTAGCAAAAGGTATACACAGGTTAAATGTCTCATGAAGGGTAGGGGAGATGGCCCAATGGGTAAGGTAGTTACCACACAAGCCTAAAGCCCTGAGTTCAAGTCCCCAGCAGCAGTGTAAAAGGCTGTATGTGGTGATGTACCTGTAATCCCAGACTTGAGGGGACCCACAGAATGATCCCTGGAGCTTTGTTGTCCAGCCAGGCTAACCAGCTAGAAAATTTCAGATTCTAGGACAGAGAGAAACAGTTAATAGATAGATGATTGATTGATTGATTGATTGATTGATTGATTGATTGATTGATTGATGATAAATTAAGACTGGGTGCTGAAGAGATGGTTCAATGATAAAGACGATTGCTTGGTCTTCCTGATGACCCCAGTTCAGTACCCAGCTCTCTCTCATCAAGTAGTTCACATCTCCTACAAATCCAGATCCAGAAGACCTCATGCTCTCCCTGACATGCACAGAAATGCACATACCCATACACATAAATAAAAATATATCTTTTTAAAAGGTGGGCTGTGGTAGAGGAAGACTCCAGATGTTGACCTCTAACCTCCACTTGCACACACACACACACACATACACACACACACACTCACAAGCTCACAAGAAGAAAAGTGCACACGGCAGCGGGCCTTGAAAAGTCCTCCTCTCCCTCTGTTTCTGCTTCTGCCTGTTTCTCTAGAGCAGTGGTTCTTAACCTTCCTAACACCGTGACCCTTTAACACAGTTGCTCATATTGTGGTGACCCCCAGCCATAAAATTATTATTGTTGTTACTTCATAACTATAATTGAGCTATTGTTATGAATTGTAATATAAATATCTGATATGCAGGAGATATGATTTGTGACCCCTGAGAAAGGGCCATTTGAACCCCAAAAGAGGTCTCAAACCCCTGCTCTAGAGGCACCAGAAATGTGCGATGGGGCTAGGACTGAAGAACACCACTGTGGCAGTAGTCACCTATAATATTGATCATGCTAAGTCTCCAGCTCCAAGGCATTGACTGAATAAATTGTGTTTCACCCAAAAGTGCCTAGAATTTAAACTCAGAGGGGCAAAGTGTTTGATCTGGGCACCAGTGTGCCCTAAAAGCCTCACAATGAGCACTGGTGAATTATTTCAGATCGATCTGAACTGATTGATGAGAAACTGGCACCCCAGAAATAATGACATGGGGAAATGTTCACAGCTCAGAAAGTGAAAAGGAAGAAAGAGATGGGACTGTAACAGTGTGTCGACACTCCTCAGTTTGTTCTTAAAAAAGGATGCCTGTGCATTGCTCTATATTAAAAGACAAAGCTGCTTCTAGAGACCCTCATAGGACAGGGTTACTTATTTCTTTCACTGACTTTATATTTGTGTATGTGTTCTATATATTACAAGTGTTGGATGTTTTTTGAAGATGTGTGTGTGTGTGTGTGTGTGTGTGTGTGTGTGTGTGTGTGTGTGTGTGTATTTGCATGCAATGCTCTTGGATGCCAGAAGAGGGCATTACATTCTCTGGAGCCGGAGTTGTAGTTGGTTGCAAGATGCCTTTTACTGGAACTGGGAAGCAATTCCACTCTTCTGAAAGAGCAGTAAGTCCTTTTAGCCCCTATGTTATCTCCTCTCCAGACCCTATTCCAAATTTTGGACAAAGAACATTTGTTACATTTTTTTTTCCTTTTTTCAGTAGAAAATAAACAGCATGGGATTGGTTGATTGCTTGTTTGGCAGGTTTGCTTTGCTTGGGGATTTTGTTTGGGATTTCTCAAGACATGGTCTACTATATAGCTCACGCTGGCCTCAGACTTAAAACCCTCCTGTCTCGTTCCACCTTCCAAGTGCTGGAATTAGAGGCATTCCCCACCACACATAGCTTTCAGTGGTTTTTAATTTGTTTAATTGACACATAGCAATTGTTCGTATTTCTAAGTTTAGTGTGGTGTTTCGATACATGCTTGCCTTCTGTGATAATCAAATCAAGGTAATTAGCATATCCATCACTCTAGCATTCATCATGTCTTTAGGGCTTGGCGGGGGTGTAAGTTTTATTTTTAATTGGCCCACAATAATTGTACGAGCAGCGTGTTTTTAAATAGCTTTGAATCCATGCAGAACCACACTGACTTCTGGAACAATACGGGAGTTGCAGGAATAGCCACCGAGCCTCTCTCCCAGGCCACTACCAGTCACACAGCACCTTCGGATCCCTCCTACAAACTGACATCACTGTCTTGTTTACTCAATATCTCTCTGAGTCTCTTTATTTAAAGAAATTTATTTAGAAGGAATCTTTATCATGATCATAAAGGGAAATCAGTATCACTTGTCATAAATACAATGAAATGATACAGTAAATGCCATTTTAAGTGGTGTTATTTAGCACCAGCTGGATACCCGTAGCCCGCAGAAGGCTCTGAATCCAACATCTACCATTGGTTTATCGAATAAAGAGAGGTTAGCAGATGCAAAGAGGCAGGTGCTAAAGGAGTAGTTGAGCCAAGAATCCCAACTCCTGACACAACCAGGAGTCCTGGAAGCAGATTAGAGGAGAAATTGCATTGAGTTCAGTGTCATAGTCAGGTCTCTACGGCATTTCTCAGGCCACCAGTGGGACATTTCTCACACCTCAAGTTCACCAGGATGAATGAAGACCAGGTGTCAAGCAGCACCAAGACTGGCCAGTCCCCCAGTGGGCAGTAGAGGCTGAAGGGACCTGGCCTCCATTGAGCCCTGGGTAACCCTCCACAATGCCCCAGGCGACTGATAGTCCTTGAAGAACATCTTCTTCTACCTCAGGAAGGAAGGAGTAGATATAAGAGAAATATCTTTCCTCCCTCCAGTCTAGGAAAGGTGTGAGGCAGTAATTTCTGAGGTGCTGGATAGGAAGGGAGCAGGGAAAGCCATGTGTACTTGCACTTTTTATTTACTGACTGGGAAAATGATCTCTTCATGTGTAAAGTGTTATCACTCGGACTGCACCAACCCCTTTAGGGTTAGAGGCCTCTGTATGAAATCGCTGAAGTTATAGCTCTGTCTGAGAAGCATTTGTTTCTGACCAGAAGTTCTATTACATGAGAATTCCATTCTAGACAGTGCTACCAATAGACCCAGATGATTGACATTTTAAGCAATCTCCTTTCATTATTCCATAACCCATCAGGGAGCAAAAGACGGATGTGCAAGGGGTTTCACGATGAGAAGTGATTGATGCCCTGACACGAGGGCCGTTTTCCTACTCCATTCCTCCAACATTGGGTCCCATCCCTCTGCCCTGCTCCAATGAGCAAATATGAGAACCAGCATCACAGACCGGGCACACAAAGTACATCTCAGACATTTCTTAAGATTAATTAATTAATCTTAGAGGGACAGCTCAGCAGCTAGGGATATGAACTGTTCTTGCAGAGGACCAGGGTTCAATTCCCAGCACCCACACGATGGTCCACAACCATCTTTTACTCCAGTTCCAGGGGATCTGAGTCTCTGCAGGCACCAAGCACTTGTGTGGTGCCCACAAACACATGCAGGCAAAACACTCATTCGTATAGCTTTTTTTTAAAGTAAGATTTATTTTCATTTTAATTCTATATGTATGTGAGCGTGCGTACATGAGTGCAGTGCTCAAAGGAGCCAGAAGAGGGCATCAGATTCCCCTGGCTGTCGTGCCACGTGTGGGTGCTGGGAGTCCAACCTGGGTCCTCTGGAAAAGCAGTGCATGCTCTGCGCTGCTGAGCCGCTCTCCGGCCCCAACGCCGAAACTCTTAAGCTGAACCTAACCAGGATAAATGATTCAGGTCGGCTGTTGGATATCATTTGGTACATAGCATTCCCTTCCAGCCAGAGAAAGAAGACGAAGATTGTCTGCGGGGGTTGCAGAGGTCAACCTTGTGAAGGAAAATGTGGGATGGAAATCAAGGTGCCACAGGCTCCCGCAACTCTTCAAAGAATCCTGATCTGGGATTAGATCTAAAATGGCTCCCAGAACACCAATGAGATAGCGGAAAGGAGCCAGGGGGCGTGGCTTTGTCCTTCATCTTCGCAGAAGTCCTAATTAATGGGTGATGATACTTCCCCCAACTCCTGAGTTACCTCATCACACTGGGCTTTCATAGGGGCGTGATGGCAGTGTGGCAAGATCGGATTGGCTGAGGATTTGTGGGCTTTGGATTGGCTGAAACACTATGCCAAGCTTAAGCGGTATGCAATAAACTCAGATCTGCACCCTGACGCCGGTCTCCAGAGTCTGATTCCCGGGATTCATTATGTGACTCTGTCACCTCTTCCCCCCCACCACCACCAACATCTTAGCCCTGTTCCCGCAATTATCCACTCCTAACATTATTAGGGTATGAGTCAAAATGTACCCCAAGGTTCATGTTTTGAACAATCAACCCCCACTTATAACACAATTTTCAATACAGTGGGGCTTGACTGGAGAAGGGAGTCACTGTGAGCAGACCTTCCTCCATATTCACCACTTCCTGTCTGCTACCATGTGAGGGCTGTCCATATGTTCCCACTACACTATCCCTACCATCCCTTCCCCCTACCATGACAGACTGCAGTCCCCTGAAACTGTAAGTTAAAAATCAGCCACCCCTCCATTAGGTCGCCCCTATTGAGTATTTTAGTCCCAGCACTGAAAAACAGTTAACACAGATATCAAAAGCTGACTCTTCAAAGGCTTGAAAACATGTCATTTTTAAACTAATTTTACATTTCCAGAAGAATGGCAACGGTAGGAATTGTTGGGGACAGGGACATTGATCTCCAAACAGAAACAAATCTGGCAATTTGCATCCCACTGGTGTCTTAGGGAACTGTCTTAAAGGTGTCATACATAGGCCATGTGAGCTCTCTTATGTGCTCTGCCTTCGCTTTGGGGTTCATTCTTTCCAGGTGGGAAATTGTCCAGGAATACAGTAACAACAGGGGTATGGTGTGGACACTGTCCATACAGCAGAATCAGGGGAGAGATTCCTTGGAATGGGGCAGATGGTTCTCTTCAAGTTCCTGTAACTAATTCATTCAGCCATGGTTACATCTGCTTAGTAATGCTAGTTGAAGTTCCTTCAAGGTAGAACTGTCAGAGTCCACCCATGGGATGAACTCACAGGATGAGCTGGGCCGTGGAGTCACCATGAGGACAACAGCTGTACAAGCCACCATTCCGTGTTAAAGGACAGTTTGAGAAAAGGGCAACAAAGAGCCTGGCAGAGTCAGGGCTGAGGAGATGGATCACTCAGCAAAGCCCTTGTCATGCAGGCATGACAATCAGAGTTCAACACCCAGTGCCCACATAAAAATAATGTTTTTATAAAGCTCAGAGCCATGGCAGAAACCTGTGATGCCAACACTAGGGCGGGAGGAAGGCAGGAACAGGAAGCTTGTTGGACAAGCTCTGGGATCCGTGGGAGACCCTGTCTCAGAAACTAGAGAGGGACGGTAAAGGACACCCATCATTGACCTCTGGCTTCCACGTGCACACATGGCATTTACGCACAAGCATGCACACCCCAGAAAAGACAAAATTCTCTACAGCAGTAGAAGTATGTAGCTGGGTTGGACTTGGACACACCAAGGAACAGTTGCAAATGGCTGTGATTGCTGCCTGGTCACGTAGTGCCTGCCTAGCACTCAAGGCCTTGGCTTCCCTCTGCAGCCAGGGAAAGGGGTGTCAAGAAATTACCAGCAGCGAATGGGTTTGGACGTAGCCCCGGTGGTGCTACACCAACTCGCCATGTGAAAGTCCGGGAAACGAAGAGCAAACTGAGCTTATACAGTGAAAGCTACCCTGTGCTCAGGACATGGTGGAGGCATGTCCTTGAAGCAGAACCCATGATTACCCCTGAGCCCCCACAGAATGCTTCTCCCTCCCACTGCAGTTCACGGTCTCTTTAGAAGCAAGGCTACAAATTGCATGAAGAACAAGTAATTCAATTAACTCTATAGTCTGTGATGAAAAAAATAGGCCATTTTGCTAGCTCTAGTGGCGAACTAGTTTAACCCTAGCGCTCAGGAAATTCCCAGGCCAGACAGCATATTAAACCAGATCTTCAACTTAAGAACAATTACTGTCATTTATCAGCCTGAATAGCAATAACGCACAAATCGACAGCTTTCGGGAGGCAAAAAGCTAGCTAGGTGTAATGATATGCAAAGCCACAGCAGTCTCCATTTTGAGCTGTCTCCATCCCATCAATACATCTCCAGCTACCTACAATTTATCAATACAAATGTGGTGCCCGATGAAGGCAAGACCAAGAAGATAAATATGAACGGGGTGAGGGAAGAAAGGACTCAGAAATGTTTGAATTTTAAAATGATGAAGTGCTGACCAGATTCTTAAAGCATTTTACATGCAATGACCCGATCATATCAAGTCCTCTTTGAAAAGAGCAGAGAGAATAGGATTTTTTTTTTTTTGTCTAACCCAAGGTTGCAGGTAGATGCTGCTCTCGTTGCATTCCCTCTTCCTAGAGTGTGTCTTTAGAAGTGTGTGATCACAGAGGAGCTAATAAAAGTCATATGATGATACTAATTACAGTGAGGGGTTTGCATACAGCCTTCCCCACATCTATCTGCAAGAATAACAGGAAGTATGATGCCCAATCTGAATGAAGGGGAAACCAAAGCGTGCCATGCTCCAGATGCCCTCCACATCTGCCAGGCACTGGCAATCCAGGGTTAGAATTAGACTCCAGTTTGTCCCTCCAAAGTCGGAGTCCACCAAGGACCCAGAGGGAACCTGAGACAGACTTGAGAGGTAGGAAGACGGGTGGGGTAGAGAGAGAATTTCACATCTGCAAACCAGATGAGGATAAGTTCCAGTGGCGGCACACAGTGAGCACTTACTGGATGCAAACTGCTGGCAAGAATGAAGAAAGGCCAGTTCCAACACAGGAGTGGCTTTGGTCCCGTCCCCACCCCTCACATCCCCAGCCCTCCCAGCCTCATATTGACATTCTTCTGAGTGCCACCACTCAGACTGAGGGAGGAGACAGGCTTTATCCACAGGGAATGTGGCAAGGGTGGTACACAAGGTAGAAATCATCCCTAGAGAGACAGAGATAAGTTCTCATCAGAGCTCCTGATGCAAGTTCAGCAAACAAACGGTCCCTCTCCGCTGGCTCAAAGGAGCCACCCTATTCATCTGTTGTCTTCTCCTTCCAGCTGTTCCCACAGACCGAGTCAGACCTCCCAGCAGCTCTATCAGTGATCTTCATCATGTCAACCCTGGGATATTGCAGTAACTTCTGATTCTGACACACAAATTCCTGCCCTTCCTACAAGTCATAACTGTAACTTGATTTTAAAGGAAACTAATGATTGGTCCAAAATTAAATAGATGTTTGCTTGTCTGTCTGTTTGAAAGGAAAGTGATATGTCCATCTGTCTGTCCATCCATCTGTCTATTGGTCAGTCAGTTAGTCAGTCTATCTGTGTGTTTATATATCTGTATGTCTATGTGTTATATGCATCACATGTGCATATCTATGTGCTTGTCTGAGCAGTGTGTGTATGTCTGTATGTGTGTATGTGTGTGTGAGTGCATATGTGTATGTGTGTATTTGTATGTGTATGTGTGTATATGTGAATGTGTGTATGCGTATGTGTATATGAGCATGTGTATATGTGTGTGAATGTATATGTATGTATGAGAGTATGTGTGTGAGTATGTGTATGTCTGTATTTGTGTGTATGTGTATATGTATGTGTGTATGTGTGTATATATGTATGTATGTGTGAATATATGTGTATGAGTGTGAGTGTGTATGTGTATGTGTATATGAGTGTATGTATGTGTGTATATGTGTATGTGTGTGCATGTATGTGTGTGTATGTGTGTGTATGTGTGTGAGTATGTGTGTGCATGTATGTGTGTATGTGTAAATGTGTATGCGAGTGTATGTATGTGTGTATATGTGTATGTGTGTGCATGTATGTGTATATGTGTATATGTGTATGTGAGTGTATGTATGTGTGTATATGTGTAATGTGTGTGCATGTATGTGTATATGTGTATGTGAGTGTATGTGTGTATATGTGTATGCGTGTGCATGTATGTGTGTGTATGTGTATGTATGTGTATGTGAGTGTGTGTATGTGTGTGCATGTATGTGTGTGAGTGTGTGTTTCTACCTGTGGAGATCAGAGGTCAAAATTAAGTGTCTTCCCCTATCACTACCCACCTTGTTTTTGAGACAGGTTACTAATGAACCTGGAGCTTGCTGATTGGCTAGCATGGTCAACCAGTGAGCCCCAGGGAACTATTTGTCTTCATGTCACACACATGCACACCAGCACATGTTACACACATGCATACCTGCACATGTCACACACACACCAGCACATGACACACACATGTACACCAGCACATGACACACACATGTACACCAGCACATGACACACACATGCACACCAGCACATGTCACACAGCACACCAGCACATGACACACACATGTACACCAGCACACGACACACACATGTACACCAGCACATGTCACACATGCACACCAGCACATGTTACACACATGCACACCAACATATGTCACACACATATACACCAGCACATGTCACACACATGCACACCAACACATCACACATGCACACCCGCACTGGATTACTGATTGACTCACACTATTGTGCTCAGTGTGTGTACAGATGCAGGAATCTAATCTCACATCCAGCACTTTACACACTAAGCCATCTTGCAACTTAGATTTTTTTACTTTTATCTTCTTTTTTTTATTAGAAAATCTCTAAATAACACACACATAGTTTGTGTGGTGGATCATCACAGGAAACTAAGTCAGGAGGGTCTCAAGTTCAAGGCCAAGCCTGAGCTACATACTGAAACTTGTCTTAGTGAGCAGGGTAGAAGAGGGAGGGGAAGGAAGAAGATAGTGTACCTTACTATAGTCATTTGAATGCGAATGATCCGCAGAGGTACCTATGTTGAGTACTTGGTTCCCAGGTACGGAGCTGGTTGGGAAGGATTAGAAGGGGTGGCCTTGTTGGACATGGTGCATCACTGGGAATGAGCTTTGAGGTTTCAAAAGTCCATGAACCACCCCTGCCTCCTGCCTGTGGTTCTCAGCTACTCCTCTAGCGCCATCTCTGCTTGACTCTTGCCATACCACCCACCATAATGGTCATGAATTCTAACCCTCTGGAACTGTAAGTCCCAAATACACTCTTCTAAAACTTGCTTTGGTCATAGTATCTGTCTTTTTATACCATTTGTAAAAGAATTTGGTGAACTGAAATCTAGTGTCTTCATTTTCTTCTCCTTTATTAAAATTTTTTCTGCTGTAATATATCCAGATACAGTTTCCACTGTCTCTACATCTCCAAGATCCTCCCCACTTCCTATGTCACCCAGACACACTCACTCTCTGTCTCTCATTAGAAAACACCAGGGTAATAAAATATAAACACAAAGCAAAAGAAAATAAAACATAGTAAAATAGAACAAAGACTAGCTCACCGAAGTCAGACAAGGCAAACGAACTGTCCTCAGTGTGCCCATCCTCACTGTCACTGTCCTCAGTGTCACTGTCCTCACTGTCACTGTCCTCAGTTTCCCCATCCTCACTGTCACTGTCCTCACTGTCACTGTCCTCACTGTCACTGTCCTCAGTTTCCCCATCCTCACTGTCACTGTCCTCACTGTCACTGTCCTCACTGTCACTGTCCTCAGTGTCCCCATCCTCAGTCACTGTCCTCACTGTCACTGTCCTCACTGTCCCCATCCTCACTGTCACTGTCTCCATCCTCACTGTCACTGTCCTCCGTGTCCTCATTCTCTCTGTCATTATCATGAAGCCAGATCCCATTTGTAAGCTCTGGAGCTAATAGTCTTTTTCTCCACAGCCCATAGACATTGTCCATTTAATTTCATCATTCTCATGAGGTTACATGCAGGTGAGTCAGAGAACAGGGGAGCAGACCAATGAGGACACGTTCTCTCATGAGCAAAGGAAACCCCAGCTAGAGGGGATGCCACTGAAGAGGAGTGCACCAGCCATGCATGTGTTGCGCTTTTGGATTTAGGAAGAAGTGTCAGAAGCTGACACCATGACAGTCATCTACCACTGCACAACACTCAGACTCCTGAGAGTCACCTGGACAGTCATCTACCACTGCACAACATTCAGACTCCTGAGGGTCACCTGAACAGTCATCTACCACTACACAACACTCAGACTCCTGAGGGTCACCTGGACAGTCATCCACCACTGCACAACACTCAGACTCCTGAGGGTCACCTGGACAGTCATCCACCACTGCACAACACTCAGACTCCTGAGGGTCACCTGGACAGTCATCCACCACTGCACAACACTCAGACTCCTGAGGGTCACCTGGACAGTCATCTACCACTGCACAACACTCAGACTCCTGAGGGTCACCTGGACAGTCGTCCACCACTGCACAACACTCAGACTCCTGAGGGTCACCTGGACAGTCATCTACCACTACACAAAACTCAGACTCCTGAGGGTCACCTGGACAGTCATCCACCACTACACAACACTCAGACTCCTGAGGGTCACCTGGACAGTCATCCACCACTGCACAACACTCAGACTCCTGAGGGTCACCTGGACAGTCATCTACCACTACACAACACTCTGACTCCTGAGGGTCACCTGGACAGTCATCTACCACTGCACAACACTCAGACTCCTGAGGGTCACCTGGACAGCAGTCTACCACTGCACAACACTCAGACTCCTGAGGGTCACCTGGACAGTCATCCACCACTGCACAACACTCAGACTCCTGAGGGTCACCTGGACAGTCATCTACCACTACACAACACTCAGACTCCTGAGGGTCACCTGGACAGCCGTCTACCACTACACAACACTCAGACTCCTGAGGGTCACCTGGACAGTCATCCACCACTGCACAACACTCAGACTCCTGAGGGTCACCTGGACAGTCATCTACCACTACACAACACTCAGACTCCTGAGGGTCACCTGGACAGCCATCTACCACTGCACAACATTCAGACTCCTGAGGGTCACCTGGACAGTCATCCACCACTACACAACACTCAGACTCCTGAGGGTCACCTGGACAGTCATCCACCACTGCACAACACTCAGACTCCTGAGGGTCACCTGGACAGTCATCTACCACTACACAACACTCAGACTCCTGAGGGTCACCTGGACAGTCATCTACCACTGCACAACACTCAGACTCCTGAGGGTCACCTGGACAGCAGTCTACCACTGCACAACACTCAGACTCCTGAGGGTCACCTGGACAGTCATCCACCACTGCACAACACTCATACTCCTGAGGGTCACCTGGACAGTCATCCACCACTATACAACACTCAGACTCCTGAGGGTCACCTGGACAGTCATCTACCACTGCACAACACTCAGACTCCTGAGGGTCACCTGGACAGTCATCTACCACTGCACAACACTGAGACTCCTGAGGGTCACCTGGACAGTCATCCACCACTACACAACACTCAGACTCCTGAGGGTCACCTGGACAGCTGTCTACCACTACACAACACTCAGACTCCTGAGGGTCACCTGGACAGTCATCTACCACTGCACAACACTCAGACTCCTGAGGGTCACCTGGACAGTCGTCCACCACTGCACAACACTCAGACTCCTGAGGGTCACCTGGACAGTCATCCACCACTACACAACACTCAGACTCCTGAGGGTCACCTGGACAGTCATCCACCACTGCACAACACTCACATCCCTGAGGGTCACCTGGACAGTCATCTACCACTGCACAACACTCAGACTCCTGAGGGTCACCTGGACAGTCATCCACCACTACACAACACTCACATCCCTGAGGGTCACCTGGACAGTCATCTACCACTGCACAACACTCAGACTCCTGAGGGTCACCTGGACAGTCATCCACCACTGCACAACACTCAGACTCCTGAGGGTCACCTGGACAGCCGTCCACCACTGCACAACACTCAGACTCCTGAGGGTCACCTGGACAGCCGTCCACCACTGCACAACACTCACATCCCTGAGGGTCACCTGGACAGTCATCTACCACTACACAACACTCAGACTCCTGAGGGTCACCTGGACAGCCGTCTACCACTGCACAACACTCAGACTCCTGAGGGTCACCTGGACAGTCATCTACCACTACACAACACTCAGACTCCTGAGGGTCACCTGGACAGCCATCTACCACTGCACAACATTCAGACTCCTGAGGGTCACCTGGACAGTCATCCACCACTACACAACACTCAGACTCCTGAGGGTCACCTGGACAGTCATCCACCACTGCACAACACTCAGACTCCTGAGGGTCACCTGGACAGTCATCTACCACTACACAACACTCAGACTCCTGAGGGTCACCTGGACAGTCATCTACCACTGCACAACACTCAGACTCCTGAGGGTCACCTGGACAGCAGTCTACCACTGCACAACACTCAGACTCCTGAGGGTCACCTGGACAGTCATCCACCACTGCACAACACTCATACTCCTGAGGGTCACCTGGACAGTCATCCACCACTATACAACACTCAGACTCCTGAGGGTCACCTGGACAGTCATCTACCACTGCACAACACTCAGACTCCTGAGGGTCACCTGGACAGTCATCTACCACTGCACAACACTGAGACTCCTGAGGGTCACCTGGACAGTCATCCACCACTACACAACACTCAGACTCCTGAGGGTCACCTGGACAGCTGTCTACCACTACACAACACTCAGACTCCTGAGGGTCACCTGGACAGTCATCTACCACTGCACAACACTCAGACTCCTGAGGGTCACCTGGACAGTCGTCCACCACTGCACAACACTCAGACTCCTGAGGGTCACCTGGACAGTCATCCACCACTACACAACACTCAGACTCCTGAGGGTCACCTGGACAGTCATCCACCACTGCACAACACTCACATCCCTGAGGGTCACCTGGACAGTCATCTACCACTGCACAACACTCAGACTCCTGAGGGTCACCTGGACAGTCATCCACCACTACACAACACTCACATCCCTGAGGGTCACCTGGACAGTCATCTACCACTGCACAACACTCAGACTCCTGAGGGTCACCTGGACAGTCATCCACCACTGCACAACACTCACATCCCTGAGGGTCACCTGGACAGCCGTCCACCACTGCACAACACTCAGACTCCTGAGGGTCACCTGGACAGCCGTCCACCACTGCACAACACTCACATCCCTGAGGGTCACCTGGACAGTCATCTACCACTACACAACACTCAGACTCCTGAGGGTCACCTGGACAGCCGTCTACCACTGCACAACACTCAGACTCCTGAGGGTCACCTGGACAGCCATCTACCACTGCACAACACTCAGACTCCTGAGGGTCACCTGGACAGCCGTCCACCACTGCACAGCACTCAGACTCCTGAGGGTCACCTGGACAGCCGTCCACCACTGCACAGCACTCAGACTCCTGAGGGTCACCTGGACAGCCGTCTACCACTGCACAACACTCAGACTCCTGAGGGTCACCTGGACAGCCATCTACCACTGCACAACACTCAGACTCCTGAGGGTCACCTGGACAGCCGTCCACCACTGCACAGCACTCAGACTCCTGAGGGTCACCTGGACAGCCGTCCACCACTGCACAGCACTCAGACTCCTGAGGGTCACCTGGACAGCCGTCCACCACTGCACAACTCTCAGCCTGGCAAAGCCCAAACAAAGCTCATGTACATAGTGCCTTGTACAGCACCTGAATCAATTGCTTTAGCTACCCAGACTGGGTATGTGGATTAGTTGCGACTGGATCACAGGTCCCTCCCTGGAGCATCAGAGCAAAGCCTGTGTGTGCAGAGAAGCCCTTATGCACTGCACTCTAAGAGCCAAACAGAGAGGAACGTGTGTCTAGATGGTAAGATGCAGTTTGCACCCACTACAGAGCATGCAGAGCCCACCCCAGTATCCCTCCTCCTAGCCCACTTTCTTCTCCCTCTCCCTTAGCCACCCTCCAAAAATATTATCCCAAAATCCAGAATTGGGTTGACCCCAAATTTTTTTATTCCAAGAAGCCCAGAGTTGAGTCATGAGTTTGAACACAGGACAGGGCCCCTTCTTGTGTTGAACGTTCTGTGTTTTCTATCGTGTCTGCCCATGTCAAGAGCGTGTGATACTAGCACAAAACTGGATATCTACCAGAGATTAATTTCTGTCCACTATGATCCTGGATGTCATTCACAGAACTATATGAATAATACCATGTGTCTGGGCCTTATACATACTTTACATTTTTTCATGACAAAGCGGATTAGGTAATTGCTGTAAGACACACAGAGACAGGGACACCAAAATCATTGTAAGAAAACACTCAATGCCTTAACTAGTTAGAGTTCTTCTTCTGTCTTCAATCAACTTCATTTTGGGGTGTAGCTCAGTATTAGAGCACGTGTCTAAAGAGTGAGACCCTAGGTTCCATCATCTGCACTAAAAACAAGTAAATAAATAAGTTCATGTAGACAGTCTGTGGGGAAGGAAGACCTCACACAGAGAGAGCAGTGAGCTCTGGGTGCTAGAGTAGCTAAAGTGAGTGAGCTTTGGCAAAGTCAGGGACACTAGTTAATACAAACATGGTGGGGCTCACAGCAGCAGAGCCGAGAGCAGCTTTCACAGCCCTGGACACGGATTCCTCCTCTGCCTCCTCTTTGTCTGAGTAATGAAGCCACAGCTGTACCCATCACCTGTCTCTTACGTTTATCAGTTTCTCAGCAAAAGCTGTACATGGGTTCTGTCTGCATTTTATGTCCTGTTCATTTTTAAGAGTTAGTAAATGAGTAACCTCGTCACTTCTGCAGGTTCCTATGCTCCTAAGATTCAACTAAAGGAGTCGACGTGGACCACGGGGACAGCTAGAGGTTGCTTTGTAAACAGCAGGAATTTGAATGAACACATCCAGAGTGGAAATCAGTCCAAAGGCTCTTCAAAATATTAAAGATAGAACTCTCATAGGATCAAGCTAGGACACACCAGAGTACACAAGCCGAAGAAACAAAGGCAGATTACTAGAAAGGTCCTTGCAGACCCATGAATGTCAACGCCCATCATTGGAGGACCAACAGATAAAGGAAGTGCCAACTACACACACACACACACACTACACACACACACACACCACACACACCACACGGTAGAGTGTAATTCAGGTATAAGGCATGAAATCACGTTGCTTGCCCAGAAGTGGATGGGACTGAAGGTCATCATCATGTTAAGTGAAATAAGCCAGTCTCACAAAGAGATGCGGCACAGGTCAGTGTGTCTGTGGTGTGTCGGTTTGTTTGTTCCTCCTGTACAGGATGATGTCAGGGGAACATGAAAGTAAAACATGGACTCTTAGAGATGCGGACTAGGAAAGGGGGAGGAAGGCAACGGGAGTAAAGGGCAGTGGGTGTGACCAAGCACAATAAGAACACGCATGCGCACAAGTGTCTAGAGAGACCCCTCAGCTTGTGAAACAAATATTCACTAATGAAAGAATCCTAGCCTCACTTACTAGCTGTAAAGGTTGCTTTGGGGAATTTCATGCAACCTCAGATCCCTGACCTGTGAAAAGCCCATAATTGAATGTTCTTGAAAAAAAAAATCAAGTTGGGTTTTATAGTAAAGACAAAGTGTAGGTCTCTTCTAGCTCCCTGTAGTCACCTGGCATTAGGGCAGCTTTCTCCTGGAAGTTTTTGCATAAAGAATACCAAGCTAGGGAAGCCTGGGCTACTGTGTTCTGCAAGCTGGGGAGGCCTGGGCTACTGTGCTCCTTCTGAAGTTTCCTGCAGTCTCTCTGACCCTCAGTTTTTCAAGCTGAGAAATGGAGAGGGTGAGACTGCTCCAAGGGAATTACAAGGATCAAAAGTTTTCATACAAAATTTACCAAGTTATAAAATTCAGCTTTTCTCTCCCACGATTTCAGTTCTCTGCCTGTTCCAGTGACTCGGACACTTGGCATATCCAGAATGTTCTGTGTGTCACCCTCTGAAAAAAGTTAGCTGTTGGCAGAGAGCAAATGTCATGCTGGCATTTGATGTAACCCTCATTACAGGGACCTGAGGACATAGAGTCCACTCAGTTCATGTTACAGATGGGGAAACTGAGGCCAGTGCCTGTGTTGGCACCAATGGTTAGTAGCACAGCTGAAGCTAAGGCCAGCCCTCCTGCCAGCATCCCGAGGCTGGTTCTTTAGTGGCTTTGTATAAACAGTAAACTGCATTGCCCATGTTAATAGTTAGTTCATTAAACATCATCCAAGTGGCAGGGGAAGAGTTAAAGTCAAATTTTATCCATCTGTTAAATAATCAAGTTTTGCTAAATTTTAAAACATGGACACGGGCAAATAAATATTTATATTTCAAATAATATCTCATTTAAAGAACTATTGGAGAACTCTAGCCTCCAGCCCCGCCAGAAAAACTGATATGAGCCTTACCCTGCTGCCAAAAACCACCAAACAACCGTAAGGCCAGACAGATATATGAGGCGACTGTTTACAGACCCTGAACAGCAGGCAGTACTGGACTTTGAAGAAAAGCAGACACATGAGACGAACCCCATTATTTCTCTGGCTTCCTCCTCTGGCAGATTTCTCTCAATGTGCATAAGTGCAGGAACACACGAGGTACAGTCGCTGTACTGTCTTGAGTAGGTAGGGGTAAGGTCCGCAGGTGGTGAAGAGGCTGGGTTTCATGGAAATGAATAATGAACAATAGACAACTTCATAAAGAGAGGCTCTAGAACTCTCTAGAAGATCTGGCTGAAACCCAGGAAGGCTTGTTTGAGGAGCTGTAAAAGCCAGCAGGTAGGCTTCCTTAAAAAACACCAAGGAATGGGCCATACTACAGAAATTGCATCAAGTCCCAGACCTTCAGTGGAGGTCACATAAAGACCTTGAGTTTGGGTGAAGAACCATAAGCTACATTTTAGACCATGAGCAAACACGATCATAGGGCTCTGTTCGAAATTAAATTGGATGGGGCTGGAGAGGTGGATCAGTGGTTAGGGCCTGTGTTGAGTTCCCAATACCTACACGGCAGCTCATAAGCATCCATGATGCCAATTCCAGGAGATCCAAGACCCTCCTTTAGCTTCTGAAGGTACACGCATGAGGTTCACAACTATCTTTAGCCCCAGTACCAGGAAATCTGATGCCCTCTTCTGACATCCCCAGGTACCAAGCCCACTCTCAGAACACATGCATTCATGCAGGTAACATGTTCATATGTAAAATAAAATTAACAAATGTTTTTATAACTAAAATCAATCTTAAAACAAATTAAACCAGTGATTCTCAACCTTCCTAATGCTGGGACCCTTTATACAGTTCCTCAAGTTATGGTGACCACCCCCCAACCTAAAAAATTGCTTTGTTGATACTTCATAACCGCAAGTTTGCTACTATTATAAATTGTAATGTAAATATCTAATATTCAGGATATCTGATATGTCACCTCTTCAGGGGTTGCAACCCCCAGGTTGAGAACCACTGAATTAAGCCAACCTTAACGAAGAAAAAAATAAAAAAACAGACCACTAAAAATGCTACTGCTTGACGAACTCTTGAAAGAAAACAGATATGGGA
Organism: Tokudaia tokunoshimensis; assembly: GCA_036184795.1. NCBI lineage: Eukaryota > Metazoa > Chordata > Mammalia > Rodentia > Muridae > Tokudaia > Tokudaia tokunoshimensis. Next base: position 6,185,785 of record BTHU01000001.1, read on the forward strand.
GACACACATCTGCAATCCCAGCCCTTGGAATAAAAACAGAAAGATTATGAGTTCAAGTCTATCCTTGGCTACTTAACAAGTTCAAAACCAGGGTCAGCTAAATGAGACCCTGTCTCAAAATAAACAACAAAAACATCCTTTAAGGAAAGATGCCATAGTTGGTGTACTGGCTGGTTTTATGTGACAACTTGACACAGGCTGGAGTTATCACAGAGAAAGGAGCTATCCCTGGACTGGAGGTCTTGAGTTCTATAAGAGATCAAGCTGAGCAAGCCAGGAGAAGTAAGCGGGTAACTTCCCTCCATGGCCTCTGCATCAGCTCCTGCTTCCTGACCTGCTTGAGTTCCAGTCCTGACTTCCTTTAGTGATGAACAGCAATATGGAAGTATAAGCTGAATAAACCCTTTCCTCCCCAACTTGCTTCTTGGTCATGATGTTTTGTTCAGGAATAGAAACCCTGACTAGGACAGCTGGGAATCACCACCATCCCTGGGTTTATGGCCATCCACTATAAAGTCAGGTGTTACCAACTCATGAAAGTTGTCCACTGACCCCCACCCTTTGTGCCAAGGTATGTGCTTACACACACACACAGAGAGAGACAGAGAGAGAGAGAGAAGAGAATATCAATGACTAAACGGACAAAGTAACTGATTTGCTCTAGGTTGGAGACTTAGTGAGTTGAGTTATATTCTTGAGCTAGAATCTGTGATTGGTTTTTGCTCATTACCTGAGTCTCCTCACATAAGCTACCTGGGCAGGTTAGTTTTCTACACCTCATCTTCCACATCCACAATGTTGGTAGAACCACCTGGCCCATAGTGACCGTACCAAGAGTGAGTGTCCCCTATAAGCTCATAAGCACTTGGTTCCTAGATGATGTAACTATTTTGGGGGGCCTCAGGAAACTTAAGGACGTAGAAGCTAGCTGGAGGAAGTTGGTCTCTGGGGTGGGGTCTCGGGGGTATAGCGTCCCAGTTTCTGCCATGCTTTCTGATCGCCGTTCAAGGTCATTTGACTAACTATTGTCTGCCACATGCTTCTGACCAGGGGCACAGACCCAGAGACCATGGGCTGAATCCTCTGAAACCATAAGCCGCAATGCATCTCTATCTCCCTTAAGTTGTTTCTGTTGAGAATTTTTGTCATATCAATAAAAAGTTCATAATACCTAGAACAGACCACATGCTGTTTTTTGAAGGTCTGTTTAATACGTGGATCATCTTCATGGGCTTCCAAAGGAATACATTACCTAGAAGGGAGAATTTGATTGAAGCAGCCAAAATTCAAACACATTCATTTAAATCCACCACTATCCAGAACACTGGAAACCACTCACCTTCAGGCAGCACAAGGCTGCTTTTAGCTTAGTCAACTTGAGTAGAGTTTACAATGTGGCAACATAAAGTGACATCCCAGACAACACTGAAAGGTAAATGATGAATCTGGGTCGAGCGCTCCAATGGAGGGTGCTGTCTCAGATCTACTTCCTCTCACAATAAGAACTACAGAGGAGAGTGCATGAAGGACCGCTGGTCAAGGAGCATTATTCGTGGCCAGAGCAGGGGGTACCATTGATGTCACAGCAACAGAGATGGTAGAGTCTGGCTGAAGCCGCCGCTGTGCATCTGGGAAGGGCACAGTCAGGAAGGGGGCCTTCCTCCATCTTTCTTATGAGGGCAGAGGAGAGTAGATTATCCATCACTAAATCATAATGCTTAATCGGCGTGAAGTCGTAAAGCCAGCAGTGAGACAGATCTGTTCCAGTGTCAGCCAGCTCCCAAACCCCTCCCAAACTCAAAAATGGAAGCAGAATGCCTGAGCAGCCCTGTGAAGCAGCCACTGACTGGGCAGACTTCTTGAGCACAGACTGTCTGCCCTGCCTGGTATCCATCTGAAAACCCCATAGGTTCACTTGTCGAGTGCTTAGTGATCTCCAGCAGGTGGCGCTATTTTGAAAGAGTATTAAAAAAAAAAATAGAAGCCAGCCTTAGCTAGAAGTAGCGGGAGTTTTTTTGTTTTGTTTTGTTTTGTTTTGGGGGGGGGCAGTTCTTGAGGGTATAGTACCCCTGGCTGCTTACTAGTCCACTGTGAAGTGAATAGCTCATTGCCTCTTCATATCCCCATCGCAGATGACAGGCACAGTGGAGGGTCTGCACACAGCAAGAATGATGGCCTCCCAGTGGCTGGGGGAGGGAATCCCTGCCTTTATCCTTCCCCTTCCAGAGACCCTGAGGCCACCTGCATTTAGGGAAGAATTACATAGAACTGGTTCTGGATACTCAGATGATGGTCCCATGGTCCTCCTTCCAAACCAGAACATCATCAGTCAGCAAGCCAGCCACGATGATCTATGATAAACAGGCTCAGCTGAACTCCTGAAGATGGCGACAGTTAGCCTCAGAGGAGAGTTCCTTACAATGTAGGGTCTTTCTGGCCTGTGGTGTGGTCATGAGCCTGGGAGCAAGCCAGTCAACAGCACTCCTCCATTGTCTCTGCTTCAGTTCCTGCCTCTACGTTCCTGCTCTGAGTTCCTTCCCTGCCTTCCCTTTACGATGAATGTATGCTGAAAATAAATCCAAGGTTCTTTTAGTCAAAATGTTTTATCTCTCAGACAGCAAACTAGAAGACCACTGGAGCTCCTTAAAAGCCTAGACCCTAGAGCAACAGGGAAAGTGGTAGAGGGAAGGAGCCCTTTAATTCCAGCCTTGGTGCTGATGTAGCCAGATGTCTACCATTATCTGCAATTCTACCCAGATGTCTTAATCAGCCCTGCTTCCTCTCCTTTTCCCAGGCCTTTCCCTTCAGGCTTCCCATCGTCTCCAGAGCTGCCTGGAAGCCTTCCAATAAATTCCTAATGTGTTGGAGTTAGTTTCAGTTGCCTGTCAGCAAAAAAAAAAAAAAAAAAAAAAAAAGTCTGATGGGTACAGATGGACACAGCCCCAGGGTATGCTGCTAAGAAACATCAAAAGCCAGCCAGTGTGACGCCACGGGCTTGTTATCTCCGCTGCTCGCAAGACGGAAGCCGACTGAGGCAAGTTCAAGATATGCCTGGGCAATTTAGCAAAGTCTTCTCAAAATAAAAAAACGTGAAGATAGAACTTGTTGGCAGATCACCTACCTAGAATCCCCCAGTGAGGGGCTGGGGGTGTGGCTCAGTGGTAGAGCCCCTGCCTAGAATCCCCCAGTGAGAGGCTGGGGCGTGGCTCAGTGGTAGAGCTCCTGCCTAGAATCCCCCAGTGAGGGGCTGGGGTGTGACTCAATGGTAAAACAGTTGCCTAATATGTGAAAGGGCATGGGCTCAAATATCACAAAACCTCGAGGCAAACACTCCCTTGGCCCCAAGAAGCTCCATCTTAGCAAGATTAGTTCTCTGGAGGTTGATGTAAGGGCCTGTGAATTTGGTTTTCCCCAGCAAAGGGCCTCATGTTCTCTCGAGGACCCCAACTGGATTCTCAGGTTGGGCCAGATGCCCAATACAGAACTACAAATTTGCTTTTGCCCGTGGTGAAGCACACTAACGATCCTGTCCTGGTTTGATTTCTGTTGCTGTAATAAAATACTGACCAAACTGACTTCTGGGGAAAGGATACAGGTCACGGTCAAGAGAAGTCAGGGCAGCCACTCAAGGCAGCACCTGGAGGCAAAGGTTGAAGCCAAGGTCATGGAGGAGGGGGTGCTGCTTCCTGGCCTGCTTTCCTGACTTGCTCAGACTGCTTTCTTCTAAAACAGAGGACTACTTGCCTGGGAATGGCACAATCCACAGTGGGCTGGGCCCTCCCACATCAATCATTAATCAAGAAAATGCCCACAGGCCAATCTGATGGAGGCATTTCCTTAATTGTGGTTCCCTTGTTCCAGGTGACTCTAGTTTGTGCCAAAATGACAAAAAAACTAACCAGCACAAATCTGAGAAGTAACTCCTTGCCCATTTTCCTGTAGGTGAACCCAACAAACTCACCTGTTCGCCAAGCTAGACCTAGGTGAAACCATTGTTTGGGTGTGCGGTTGGTTCCCTAGCTTGGGTGAACAGACACTTTTCACATCTCTGCAGGAACAAGTAACATAGCACCTGATCACCAGGAACTAGATCGGGCCTTTGTGTCACCGGTTCTTCCCAGATGGATACTCTGTGTTAATTAGATCTTAGTGTCAACCTGACACAACCTAGCATCACCTGGGAAGAGGGAACCTTAATTGTCTTGATTGTCTTGTGACCATGACTGTGAGAATGTGTTGACTGATGTATGCTAGGACCCAGTCCACTGTGGGCAGCTCAATCCCTAGACAGGCGAGCCCAGCCCACTGTGGGCAGCTCAATCTCTAGGCAGGCGAGCCCAGCCCACTGTGGGCAGCTCAATCTCTAGGCAGGTGAGCCCAGCCCACTGTGGGCAGCTCAATCTCTAGGCAGGCGAGCCCAGCCCACTGTGGGCAGCTCAATCTCTAGGCAGGCGAGCCCAGCCCACTGTGGGCAGCTCAATCTCTAGGCAGGCGAGCCCAGCCCACTGTGGGCAGCTCAATCCTAGGCAGGTGAGCCCAAGCTGAGAAAGGAATGAAGCCGAGAGTGAGCCAGTAACCAGCATTCTTCTGTGGTTTGTTTCCGTTCTTGCTTCGACTTGCCTCAGTGATGGACTGGAACCTGAAACAAACCCTTCCTTCCCCAAGTTGCTTTTTGGTCAGAGTGGGTTTTTTTTTTTTTACAGCAACAGAACATTGAACACACATCAGCACCACACATCTGAGGGGCTTCTCTTTATCTCTGCCAGAACCCAGTGTGATGAAGCCAGCCCAGCATCCCTGAGCCCCCTTGCCCTTGCATGCCTAAGCCCTGTTCGCTTCTCCTGCTTCTCCCGCTGCTGAGAAGCCGGGCCACCCCGAGTTCACTTAACTCTCGGTATCCATATTCCCTGAAGAGCACGCATGTATGCTTGAAACCCTTAAACAACCCCTCGCCATATGTGTCGATTTAAATGGAAACCAAATGGGGAAGGATTCTGACGACAGTCTGTCACCGACTGAGCTCTGCTTCCTCCAGTTAATTTATGTCATCAAGTGGCTGCTTTTTAAAAGGCTCCACCTGGGAAGGCACATTTTCCCCCATACGTTCACATTCGAAGGTCCCCAGCCTGGGTGTTAATCGTCATTTTTAAGACACAGTACTGGCAGAGCGTTTATCTTCCAAGCTCTTTACCTGGATTAATTAATTAGTGCTATAAATACGACCAGCACATGACTATTCTGGAACTAATCAGTCACTGACTCCACTCAGGACCTGGAGGGGGAATTGGGAAAATCGAATCTTTCCAAAGTTGGGTCCAGACAAAGGTAATGCTGTCAGTTCTGTCCTACGGACTGATGGGGACATGGCTGGCTCAGGTTCCAGCTGTGGACACCTGCAGTTTCCAGGACCATCTAGCAACTCAAGCTGAAGAGACACAAATCAATCATAAGTAACGCACAGTCATGCTGCCTTGCTGGTTAGGCATACCACAGTGGCCTAAGGTCTATTCAATGCCTGCCCCTGGGATGAATGCTGTGTTAGGAGATGGCACAGGCCTTTTTTGCTCAATTGTTATGGCAGAGCTAAGCAGGACCCAGATAAAATAGAAGTCAGACACCTTCATCCCCAATACAGTTGTCGTCGTCGTCGTCATCATCATCATCATCATCACTGGGAAACTGAGTGGAGAAAAAAATTACAGGACCACTAAGTCATTCACGAAGTGTTCATTATGGGGCTGGAGAGATAATGACTCAGTGGTTAAGAGCACTTGTTTTTGCAGAGGACTCAGGTTTGACTCCCAGCCACTCTGTGGCAGCCCACAACTGTCTGTAATTCCAGTTTGAGGACATCTGATGCTCTCTCTGACTGCCAAGGACACTGGGCATACATATGGTGCATACAGGCAAAACACCCATACACATACAATAAAAATAATTTTTGAAGTATTTATTAGGGCTGGGGATGTAAGCCAATGGAAGAAATATGATTAATCTCCATACATCTACTACAAAAAAAAATACACAAGATACAGAGATGCATGCATGCATGGATGGATGGATGCAGGGATGGATGGATGGATGGATGGATGGATGGATGGATGGATGCAGGGATGGATGGATGGATGGATGGATGCAGGGATGGATGGATGGATGCAGGGATGGATGGATGGATGCAGGGATGGATGGATGGATGGATTGCATGCCAGACTTTCTAGAAATAAAACAACTTGGTCTTCATCCTTGGGCTAACAACTATATATAAGAACCATAGTAAACAGGACTCTATCCACGTAAAGTCTGGGAGGCAAAGTTCAGCAAAACTCTAATCTACCTTCTTCAAGTCACTGGCACTGGGCTTGTCTGAAAAGGTAGGAGAGAGAAAGGTTGTTGGCTTGACCGTGGCATTCTAAGACTCTTGTCATTTCTGAACCAGAACCTACCGATTAGTACACACATTAACCCTGAGTTTATGGGTGCAGTTTGATTCTGAGTTTGGCTGTCGTGGGTCCTGACTGACAGTCTGCACCGGTCACAAATCTGGCCTTTTTTCCTCCATCAAAGATAAATGCAGCTAAATGGGATGGTGTGAGAAAAGGCACCACTGAGTTCCCACAGCTGGCCTAGAACTGACATGCCTCTAGCTACACTTTCTTTTGTCTATTTATTTTTATTTAAATATGTGAGCGTTTTGCCTGAATGATTGTATGTGCACCACAACATGTACCTGTTGCCCACAGGGTAAGAAGAAGACAGTGAAACCCTCGGAACTGGACTTATGGGCAGTTTGGATGGCTGTGAACTGCCATGTGGGTGCTGGGAACAGAACCCACATGTCTGGGTCCCAGCACCCAAGTGCCCCTAGCTGTTAATCTGTCACTCTCGTCCCTTGTTCAATCTCTTAGATTCTCATGATCTGCAGTCCTCTCCTGGGGATTTTCCATGATCTGGGAGCTAGGATGGTATTCATGCCTGTGAGTGGTGTCCCCTGACTTGCATTTGCTTGGCTTGCTGATTAAAAACAGTGCTATCATATACATAGGTCATGGAACCCAACACCAGAGGACTAGGAAGGCGAGACACACTAACCCTAGCCTGGCACTGAGGAAAGACTTTTGGGAAGTCTGGCTAGGAATGTGGGTCTTCTTAGGGATGTGTCCATAGGGGTTCTGAGCACTAGACTCTGCCCACTCTAGCAGAGAGGTGTGAGGTAAGAAAGAGGTCTGAATTTTCTCCGCTCCAGCAGGGTGGGAGGGGTAAGTGTCAGAAAGTGCTAAAGGGCGAAGGCAGCTTCTGGACCAGAAGAGGCATGTGTAGACACACTGAGTGCACATGGGTTACTTTCCTGTAGGTGCAACAAAAGACTCTGGTAAGAGCAACTTGGAAGAAATAAGCATCTATGATTCCAGAGTCACTGAGTCCATCGAGGCCAGGAACACACAGCAAGAGGCAGGAACTGCCTGGCAGCAGAGGCAGAAAGCTGTCTGATCACAGTTTTTTTATCACAGGGCTCGGGGAGGGAGGGTGTTCAGTAAGGCTCCACCTCCTGAAGGTTCCATAGCTTCCTCCAACAGCACCACCACCCAGGGACCAAGTTCACATACATGAACCTATGAGGGACATTTCACAATCAACACCTACCCTCTCCCCCACTCCCACCCCCCCCAAAAAAAACCCACACATCGTGATATCTGTAAGTCACTTGTAACACCATTCCTGAAAATACTTTTGGACTTCTTCTCTTGGTAGAATCCACCTTCCCTTCCAATCTCCCAACCCCTCAGTTCTCCCCTGGCCTCACATCTTCTGGGAGCAGCAGAAGCAGGGGCACTGCCACATCCAGCAGTCAGCCCCTGCGGAGGGGATGCCCTCTGTCACTGGTAATCTCCCACCCCACCCCCCCGCAAAACCTTGATCTAGCTCTATTGTAAAGCAGCCCCATGAGGTGGAAAGAGGCATTTTTCCTTCCCACTACCTTGATGCAATAAATCACCCCAGATACTATCATCCTATCTTGATGGACGAGTCTAGAGTGCAAAGACAGATACTTTGCTTAAGGTTTGAAAATGGTGAAGGAAAAACACTAATCCTTGTTTTATTATACTTCATGCTTAAACCAGACCAGGAACTGCGGGGAAAGGGAGCTCCCGATATGCTCACTGAGAGACTCACTAAGGCTGTCTTTGAACTGACTTGTGGACAAGTCCTCCATCTCCATCTCCAAGAATGGCACCTGCTTTTGTATGTGACCATCCAGGGCCATCACTGTTTCTAGAGAAGGTGGCCTCCTTTCCCCACAGCATCTATGAAGTACAGCTAACAAAAATGGCATGCTTTTAAGGAATACAATGTAATGAGCTTCGATGCTTTGAAATCATCCTTTGGTGTCTCCAGGGATTAGTTCCAGAACTCCCAAGGATAGGCCAACAGTCACGAATTTGCACATAACTTATACAATCCTCCTGAATCATTTAACTCATCGATATAATGCAAGGCTTCAGGGAATATCGACGGATGTTGTATTCAGTGGATGACAAGAAAAAAATGCTCACACATTTTTCTAGTCAAGATGCATATTTTTTGTCTCTACCCACACAGTTGGTTGGATCTGAAGGTGTAGAAACCTGATACTAAATGTGTGTGATTACCATAATCAAGTTAATTAAGATATCTATCACCTAATGCAGTAGAGGGGTGTGTGTGTGTGTGTATGTGTGTGTGTGTGTATGTGTATGTGTGTGTGTGCATGTGCACATGTGTAAGGATACAAGGCTGGGCATAGTGGTGCATGCCTTTAATCACAGCACTTGGGAGGCAGAGCCAGCAAATCTATGTGAGTTTGAAGCTAACCTGGTCTACACAGTAAGTTACAGAACAGCCAGGGCTATGTAGTGTCTCAGACAAACAACAGGAACATTTGGAATCTGCTCCTTTAGTAAGTGTCAAATCTGTGTGGCACCAAGTTGTCATGCTGCCCACCAGTCTCCAGGACTTACCCTATACAAATGAAACTTTGTACCATTAGACCAGAGCCTCGACTTTACACCCACTCTAGTTCCTGATAATACTCTTGGTGTTTCTACACAATTATCATTTTAGGATTTCCCTTTTAGTCAGATCATACAGTGTTTACTTCTTGTGTGTGGCTTATTTCATTTAGTACCCTGCCCTCCAGATTCACCATGATGAATAGCAGTCTTCTTTACAAAAGCTGGGTCAAGGGGCTAGAGAGACGACTCAGCTGGTAAGAGTACCGACTGCTCTTCCGAAGGTCATGAGTTCAAATCCCAGCACCCACGTGGTGGCACACCACGTGAGATCTGATGCCCTCTTCTGGTTTCTGAAGACAACTACAGTGTACTTACATATAATAAACGAATAAATCTTAAAATAAAAGCTGGGTCAAATCTAGTCTCTTTGTGTGTATACGTATGTGTGCATATGTGTGTGTTTGTATAGGGGAAAGAAGGGGTAGGACAAAAGAGAAAGGAGAGAGGAGAGGGATGGGGGAGCTGTCTCTATCATTTTAACTGTGGACAGACTCACTGATTACTTCGGAACTTGGCTGTTGTAAATAACACTGCAGTGCATACAAGGCCAGGGGAGTGCCCAGATCTCTATGTGAGGGGTCACCTCATCACCTTTGGGCTTATACTTACATAGAACATCACTTTCGTGGAGCAGTGATCCCCAGAAGACACAGGCATATAGTCACGACCCTGAAATCAACAGAAGGGCAAGTTTCTGAGTTAGATGTTGCTGCTAACCTCCCCGATTGGAGAGTGGGAAGGAGGTTCACAAGAGCCTCACAACCTACCTCAGTTCTACAGATACCACTTGTCCTGACCCAGAAAAGCATAATGAATAACTGAGAGTGGGGCTTTTAGGCATTTAGCTGCCCTTCACCCACATGCTTACTTTTTATTTTTGTTTCTTTGTTTTGAGACAGAATCTCACTATTTGTCCTGGTGGGCCTGGAACTCATTGGAATCCCTTTGCCTCTGCCTCTCCAGTGCAGGGGTTAAAGGCTTGAGACATCACTGCTGGTCTTACTTTCTTTGTTCGTTTTGGTGCTATTGATTGAAAATGGAACTTCTTAACTTTGGGGAGGGGGGAGGATCGTCATTTGACAGCGTATGAAAACTAATTTATTTGTGTTCATTTTCTACCCTGTAATGGTACCATATTTATACTAATTCTAATAGTCTTGCGTGGTGTCACTGGGATTCTATGCCTAGAAGACCATGTCATCTGCAAATAGCAACAATTTCTTCTTTCCTATGCATGCCTTTTATAGCTTTTTACTGTGTTATTTTTCTGTCCATAGCAAAAGGGGCTGGAGCAGGCATTCTTGTCTTGGTCCTTGTCTTTAATGAACAGCTTCAACTTCTCGTGTTCACTGTAATATTAGCTGTGGGTTTGTGCTGAGGTGCATTTCTTCTATGCAGAAGTATTTGAGTATTTTCTCGTGGAATGAAGGGAAGTTTTGTGAAATTTTGTTTTTGTTTTGTTTTGTTTTCTGTATCAACTGAGCTAATGATCTAGTTTTTATCCTTTGTTCTGTCCGTGTGGTCTGGCCTCCTTGTTGATTTGCTATATTGAGCTGCCCTTGCGTTACAGAGATCAGACCTATTTGGTCACAGTGTCTGCTTGAATGTGTTCGTGAGTTCAGTTTGCTGGAGTTCTGCGGAGGATGGGTCATCTTCATTTCCTATGATGGCATTGTCTGGCTTTGAGCCCAGGTAGTACTGGCCTCATTCAATGCCACTCATCCTCTCCTCTTCAGCAGAATTCACCAGGAAAGCCATCTGGCCCAGAGCTTCCCTTTATTGGGAGTCTTGTTCCTTATTTGTTATTGATCCATTTATATTTTCTATTCTTCATAACTCAGTCTTAGCTCACTGTGCATATCAGTAAATTATACACATTTAGGGTTAGAGTTAGGGTTAACTCACTGTGCACATTGGTAAATTATACACTGGATAACTGTGAGTTATCCAGTTTCTACACAATAGTCTCTTGTAGTCCTTCATGTTTCTGTGAGATCTGTCTTAATGTCTCCTTTTACACTGCTGATTTTAGGTCTTTCTCCCCTCCTCAGTCCAGCTAATGGCAATCCAATTGATTTATTTTTTCAAAAGCAAGATCTTTATTTCATTGATCTTTTCTGTTGCCTTCTTTTTTCTAGACATGATTTCATTTGTTTCTGCTCTAATCTCTAACCCTCCTACTTCCTTTGGTTAATGTCTTTTTGCTCGTTCCTTAAAGTATAAAGTTGGGTTGTTTGAAATTTTTTAAAAATATGTTACATTTATTTATTTGTTTGTTTGTTTGTACATGCTTGCTAGAGGGGCCACAGCATGCATAAGGAAGACATAGAACAACTTGCAGGGGTCGATTCTCTTCTCCCATCATTCTAAGAATTCTAGGATTCTAGGAATTCTAGGATTCTAGGAATCAAAAATCAGGTTGTCAGGTTGAGTGTGTGTGTGTGTGTGTGTGTGTGTGTGTGTTCCCTATGGAGCTTCATTAACAGGCAGTTGTAAGCTGGCCAATGTGGTCACTGGGAACTGAACTCAGTCCTCTAGATCACTATATGCTTCTAACCACTGCACAATCTCCCCAGCCCTGTCTCAGGTATTTCATTTCTCCTTTGATTCTTCTTTAAAAACCATTGTGTGTTGGGGCTGGAGAGATGGCTCAGCAGTTAAGAGCACTCACTGCTCTTCCAGGGGTCCTGAGTTCAATTCCCAGCAACCACATGGTGACACACAACCATCTGTAATGGGATCTGATGACCTCTTCTGGTGTGTCTGAAGACAGCAACAGTGTACTTACATACATAAAATAAATAAATCTTTTAAAAAAACAAAAACATTGTGTGTTGCTATAGTCTGAATGCTTATAGCCTAACTCCCTGGAAACCCTAACACCCAAGGCGATGTTATTAGATGAGTTCTTGGTAGGTGATTAAGTCATGCAGGCCACCAGAACCACTGTCCTGACAGAGACCACGGAGCAAGGAGCCTGCTTTCTCCAGCCATGGGCACAGTTTGAAGAAATCAGGACCTCACCAGACAACAAAAAACATCACTTTTATCTTGGGTTTAGAAGCCTCCAAGACAAAGAGAAATGGGTATTAGTTACCCACTGCTGCCTGGTTTATGCTACTTCGCCTGGGGTGGACTTAAGACAGGTGTTTAAGGCCACCTTGTGTCCTTCACAAAGTTGATAGTCTGAATGAGAATGGCCCCCATAGGCTCCTGTGCATGAATGCTTGGTCCACAGTGAAACTGTTCGAAAAGGATTCGGAGGCATGGCCTTGCTGGAGGAGGCGTGTCATTGGGGGCTGGCCTTGAGGTTTTAAAAGCTCACACAAGGCCCAGTGTCACTTTCTCTGCCCGTGGATCAAGATGTAAAGTTCTCAGCTACTTTTCCAGCACCATGCTTGTTTCCCACCATAGTGACTGTGAACTAAAACTCTAAAACTGTAAGCAAGCCCCCAAATCAATGCTTACTAAGAGTTGCTTTGGTCATGGTCTCTCCACAGCAACATAACAGTAACTAAGACACCAAGTATTCATGATTTTCTTCTGGCTTTGTGAAAGGATATTTCAAATAGCTTCCATCTTTTTGTATTGATGAGGACTTCCTCTATGGCCCATACACCCTAGAGAAGACAGGATGCCATGTCTGCTTTAGAAGCAGGATATCCAGTTGCCTCAGGATGCAATGTTCTAGCTATGTCTCTTAGGCCCACTTGGTCTAACGTGTGGCTTAGGTCCAAGAGTTTTTATTGATTTCTCATCTGGGTGCTCTACCAGTGACTGGAATTGGGTCTGTTACTATTATCGTATTGCTGTCTGTTTCTCCCATCAGATCTGTTGACATCTGTCTTTATATACTTAGGCACAACATTATCCAGCATAATATATATTTATCATTATCCTATAGTCTTGATGGGTTGTCTCCTTTATTATACCCAATGATTTTCTTTGCCTCTTGTAATGGTTTCAACTTACGTAGCATTAACTGTCCTAAAACTTTATACAGCTCAGCCTGAACTCAAATTCTTCATCCCCTTGCCTCGACTCCTAGGTGCTGGGAGGTTGGGCATACCCACAATGCCCAGCTCCACCCCTTACTTTCAGATGCTGTAAAGCTAACTTGAGTCTCTCACAGAACACAAAGTTTATTGTGACTTGATTTCGTTTTAAACATCCATTCGGTCACTCTACAGCTTCTGATTAGAGAATTTAATCCATTTTCATTTAAGAAAATTATTTCTAGATAGGACAATTGCTACTTTGCTGATTGTTTAATGGTTTCACTGTTCCTCTGTCCCTTCTTCTGTCTCTTTTAAATAAGATCTCCATGCTTTGATTCTTCTTACAGCCTTTTCTGCTTTTGATGCTGCAATTTTTTGAGACAGGGTCTACATTTGAGCCCTGGCTACCCTGGAACCCACATGTAGACCAAGCTGGCCTGGAATTCACTATATAGACCAAGCTGGCCTGGAACTCACTATGTATATCAGGCTGGTCTGAAACTCACTATGTAAACCAGGCTGGCTTGAAATTCACAGAGATCTACCTGCCTCTGTCTCCTGAGACTGGGATTAAAGGCATGTGCCACCATGCCAAGACAATTTACTTCTTTTGATATTGGGTATCTAGTAACAATCTGTTGTAGCTATGGTTGTTTCGTATGACTGTCTTTTACCTATATGATTAAGGCAAACACCATTATGGCTTTAGAGACATTGAAACATGAATCTATAATTACATCTAATATGGAGTTATCTGTCCATTACTTAGAGGTCAATTTCCAAGTAAAAACTCGGTTTGGTGATGTTTCCTAGGCTGTTCATACTCCGTAACATCTTTCACTTCTTCTTTCCTCTGGAAACAGACACCTCTGCCTCCAGGTTTTACAGCATGGCATCAGGAAACACTCTTACCAATTAGGCTTACCAATCTGGGGCCCTCTCACGTAGGCCAGGTACACAGAACCTCTTTTGTGTTTCATTTCCCCTAAATTCTCATGTGTGTGCCTTTCTCTAGTCTGGTTTAATACACATGATGTTAGCCATTTTCCACATTCACACCACTGTCCAAGTGTCCAAGGACTGTCCTTGAATGTCCAAGGACACTCAAGGAATCTGGGCATACGGCAGGAGAGAGGAGGTACAGCAACTGGGCTATCCATAGATTCATTCAAGGAAGGGGCTGCAGGTATAGCATCCCAAACAGCTCAGGAGAAGGCATCCTGACAGAGCCCACAAAACAGCAGGTTGTGCAGTTGAGTGATGAGCCCAGGGTGCTTCAAGTCCCTGCTTCTCTACCCTGAGATAGCCACTTTCCTGCCATGCAGCTATGCTCCTCGCACAAAGATTCTCAGTGGGGCAAGGAGCAGGTGAGTGCCTTGGGTATCATCCCAGCTGACTGCAGATGCTGGGGTTGGGGAGAGTCTGTGTCAACACTGGAGTGCCATGTCTGCTGGAAGGGAGGATGTGAGCATAGGACGCCATTTTCCATTCAATGATCCTGGTCTGACCAAAAAATCAGATACTTGGTGATGAAACAAGGTACTCTGGCACATGTATCATAAGCCCACCTGGGATTTTATAGCAAATCAGCATAAACTGGACAGCTTATGAAAAATCAACACTCACTTCTCTTAGTCCTGGAGGCTTCAGAGTCCAAGATGAAGACAATGATGGTTTTTGCTGCCTGGTTGTACTGGTTTTTTTGTTTTGTTTTGTTTGTTGTCAACAAGACACAAACCTAGACACATCTGGCATGGTGGTTTGAATGAGAACGGTTCCCATCAGTTCTCATATTTAAATATTTGATCCCCCCCAACTGGTGGAATTGTTGGGAAATGTGGCCTTGACAGAGGAGGTATGTTCCTGGGAAGTGGGCACTGGGGCCGTCCTCAGTCATCTATCTCAGCCTCCTACTTGCAGGTAAGCCTGTAGCTTTCAGCTACTGCCCAGCACCTTACCTGCTGCCATGCTATGCCCATTGTGAGGGTCATGAGCTCACCCTATGAAACTGGAAGCACCCAATAAACTCTTTCTTCGGGAAGTTGCCCTGGACAAGGTGTCTCTTCACAGACATAGTCAAGTAACTAAGACATCAGAGAAGAAGAAACCTCAGTTGAGGAATTGCCTCCATTAGATGCCTGAGGGCGAATCTGGAGAGGCTTTCTTGATTAACGATTGATGAGGAAGGGGCCAGCCTGTTGTGGACAATGGCAGGTGGTCCTAGGTTGTATAAGAAAGCAAACTGAGCAAGCCTTGGAGAGGATGCCAGTAAGCAGCATCCCTCCATGGATTCTGTTTGGTTCCTGCCTCCAAGGATCTGCCTTGAATTCATGAGGAACTGCGACCCAGGAGGTGTAAAATGAAAGAAACCTTATCCTTCCCATGTTGCTTTTGGTTGTGGTATTTATTGCAGCTGTAGAAAGCAAGCAAGGTCACCCGGTGAGGGCCTGATTTCTTCAAATTTTACATCTTCACACCGAGAGCTCACCTGAAAAGGGGTGCTAGCTGCTCTGTAAGTCTCCTGTTCATCACTGCCTCTCAGTGTTAGAACGTGAGCTACTGGAAAGTAAGAACAAATCTGTCTTGTTCATTGCGGCTTCTTGACCCCCCTGAACAGTCCCTGGAATGCAGCAGAAGCTCATTAGATAGTTGATGGATAAACAATGAAACAAGAAATAGTAGCATCATGGGTGCTGGGTTACATTAAGATAATTCCCAGAAAGTGGAATGGTGGTATCAGAGGTCATGAGCGAACATCTTGCAATTTGATACCCACCAACATCCCCCCCCCCAGTGATAGAAGTGGGACTTCCACCCCCTCCATCTACACAGTCTTCGTGCATGCACACAAATATCCATGAGTACACACACATCCATGTTCTATGTCTTCCCCACGAAGGCACAAGGAGAGACCTGATGCCCCAGCACTACCAGAACCAAGCGTTCAGCCTGTGACACTCAGGGGCACCCAGTGCGAAGCCAGGGGTAAGGGAGAGAGAGGCCCTTCTCACCTCAACTGATGAGGGCAATTGCTCATCATGACCGCCTCTCCCAGTGTTCTTTGCAGGAAGGATCAACGTTTGCAAATTACCTTTCAGGTTCCTGACTATCAGACACTGCAAAGCAGCCGCTAGCACTGCCTGGGCTCAATAAATGTTTAATTAATTAATCAATCAAGCAAAATCAAACACGAGTGTGATTATCTAGATATTTTCATCTATACACCATGAGGTGGCTCATTAATTGCTTTTTTTCTCTTTTAAACTTTTCTACTGAAATGAGAATATGTTTGGGAATTAGGTAGACGTAGCCTTAGAGGTTTTTTTAAATTAAAAAAAAAAACTGCTAAGTATGAAATATTCTCAGAGTATTCCACCAGAACAGATTGCTGCTAAAACAATCGTTGTTATCCTAAAGTCAATGCCTTTCTGTTCATAATGCTGAGGTAATAAAATACCACAGCTTGTGAGGAGACAAGTTTTTTTGTTGTTGTTGTTCTTTTTTTTTCTGCAAATATGGTTCTACAAACATAAAAAGCCAAACTCAAGAGAACCTACATCAGCACTATTTTGCCCAGGGTGATTGTCCTCACTTGCGCTAATCACAAGGACAAAGGGATGCTCTGTTGCATGAGATTCTTAATTGTGCCTCTCCCTGTGGGATCCCATCAGAATCTCCCAGTGCCGCAGCTCTGTAAGAAAATATTGCGTTGGGTCAAATGTAGGAAAGTAAAAAGCTGATAATCAAATATCCACGCTGGGCAGATGTGCTGTCTGGTTCCTGCGCTTAATAAACTTGCAGTGGATGCTGACGGCTTCTGAGAAACACCCCACAGCCTCCTGAGGCTCTGCTGGGTTCTGCATCTTCACACAGCCACTTAAGACCATAAATTATCTGCCTCTGTTTCATTTAAAGATCATAAGATGCTGGGATTTTATACTGTTTATTTTGAGCTATAAATACTAACCTTGGTCTTTCTGGGTATTAATGTGATGGTAATTGTGCTCCTGGTGGGTTTGGGACAGAATAAATGAATGGCATTCCTAAGGCCCACCAGCCAGTGGGTACTCTGGGCTGACACCCCTTTTTCTACCCCTGGTAGCATCTCAACACACAAACCCCATACCTCAGGAAAGTGCACTAGACAGAGCAGAGCACCCTAGCAGGTTTAGTCCAAGTGGAAATTTCTGGCAACTTTCAGAAGGTAAAATAATAATAATTCACAAAAAGCATCTTCCTCTTATTCTCGCTCAAGATTTGCCTGGTTTTTTTTTTTTTTTAGATCTTCTGGGTTGACTTCGAGCACTCACTCGCTCGCACATTCGTCTGGGAAGCAGTGATCTGGCAGCATCCCTCAGCTCAGAGATGTGCCAGGAGGACTCCAGCGACTCATCGAGAGGCCTCCGACTCCTCACAGACTGAGCCCCAGCACAGAGATGCGTGATCCCTACCATAAGTGCTGCCTTCACAGGCTGTCGGGGAGTGTGAACCCGGGACAGCAGAGCTGGCTGGAAGCCCAGCAATAGCCACTTCCTCCCTCGCCTCAGCGGCACAAACACTCAGATCAATGCTGTTGCTTTGGAGTCTGCTCCTTCCAACATTGTCAACACACGTTTCAGCCGCACGTCGTCCACAAATACACATGCCAACACACACAGCCATCACACGTCCGTCTTCACCGTCAACTCTTTACCTTTAAACGATGCAAAGCCTGTGCCCCAGTTTGCTTCACTGTTCCTGGGATAAACATTGACCAAAACCAAGCCTGGGAGGAAGGGGTGTGTTTGACTTCCAAGTCACAGTCCACTGTCAAAGAAAACCGAGGCAGGAACTCAAGGTGGGAAACTGGAGGCAGGAGCTGAGAGACCACAAGGGAACCTGCATACTGGCTTGCTCCCCGTGCCTCGGTCATCTACCTTTTTCATATAGCCAAAACCCCACTGGCACAATCGATCATTAACAAAAACAAACAAACAAATCTCACACAGATACATCCACAGACCAACGTGATGGGGGCAATTCCTCAATCCAGGTTTGTATCAAGTTGCCAGAAACTGTGGCAGCATACAAAGGAACAGCCCAGTCAGGACTGCCACCGTCTTCCTGGGGCTCTAGCCAAAAGCCATCCAAGGGCTGTATCCACTTCAGGCAATTCATCCCACAGGCTCTCTAGGGATCTGAAGTCTAATCAAGTCACCAAGGCTTTGGTGAACGTCTGGGAATATTGCAGCCCTGAGAAATCACCTGTATCTTGGGTAACATGCACCCCAGGATCTGATCCTGTCCTCCAGGATATGAGCATATACCCCAAGATCTGAGCCTGTCCTCCAGGATCTGAGCATGCACCCCAAAATCTCAGCTTGTCCTCTAAGACCTGAGCATGCACTCCAGGAACTGAACCTGTTTTCTAGGGTCTGAGCCTGCACCCCAGGATCTGAGCTGCACCCCAAGATCTGAGCCTGTTTTCTAGGACCTGAGCATGTACTCCAGGATCTGAGCCTGTCCTCCAGGACCTAAGCATACACCCCAAGATCTGAGCCTATCCTCCAGGACCTAAGCATGCACTTCAGGTCTGAGCCTGTCCTCCAGTGTTTGAGCCTGCACCCCAGGATCTAAGCCTATTTTCCAGGATCTGAGGATATACTCCAGTACCTGAGGATGTGTCCCAGGATCTGCACCTATAGAGAAGCAGTGAAGCAGCATGGGAAGAGATAACACCTGGGTGGATGAGACCCCAAAGCAAGCACATCCCCTCCCATAGGAATTGCGTTTTCTTACCTGACTCCTTTTCCATTGAGTGTGGTTACACCTTAACAAGGGACAGCACTGGAAGAACAGGGCCCAAAGAATCTGTGTCATCCATGTTAAAAAGAAGAGGCCGAGCCAAGCACGGTGGTCCCAGGTCTGGAAGGCAAGATCATAAATTCAAGGCCAGCCTGGGCTACATAGAAAAAATCCATCTTTAAAAGAATGTGGAGGAGAGGAAAGAGTGAACATTTTAAAATTTATTTGCTTGGCATAGTGACACACATTTTTAATTCCAGCACTAAGGAATCTGAGGCAGGAAGATCTCCAGTCCAAAGCTAGCTTGGATACACAGTGAGTTCAAGATTAGCTATTTTTTTGAGATTCTCTCTCTCTCTCTCTCTCTCTCGCTCTCACACACACACACACACACACACACACACACAAAATAATGGACAGATGACTGGTTGATAGATCCATTGATAGATATAATAGATCAATTGATAGGTAGATAGACTATAGAAAGATAGGCAGGCAGATAGATGGTAGATAGATAATAGATCAATGGGTAGATGAGCAAAAGTAAGAAGCAGGGAATAATAATGTGTCTCCTGGACTCTCTAATATAAAGGCACCCAAGCTCCATGGAAACTACACAATGTTGGCAACTGATAGATACAAGTTAACCTCTGGCTTCTTCAGTATTATCTAAATTACTTAGAACAACTGATTCCTAATCTTAAAAAAAAGTGGGGGACAACAGCCCCCCACTCCTTTTGTCTGTTGTGGGGAGTATTGCATACACATATTTAATACCTCCCACCCCACAGAAGCCTGGCACATAGAGGAACCAACTAAGCAAGAAAACTCAAGTCTTCTCTAGCAGGGCCACCCTGCCAGGATGGGTCAGTAAAGATCAGGGGCTGGAATGCAGCTCAGTGCTAGAGCACTTGCCTCTGCATGTACTGGGCCCAGGTTCAAACCAGTGCCACACACACACAAAGAAACAATTAAAAATATTAAATTAGAAGTAAAAACATGAAACTAGAAGCACACACTGGTAAGAGCCACATAAAGATTGCAGCTGCGGACCATGGAAAAGGAGAGTTGGGGGCATTCGGGGTTGAGGGTAAAGCACAGACATGGGCAGAAGGCGGAGGAGGCCTGGACTAAGAACAACAGGAATCTCTTTGCTAGGTGTACCTCTCCCATAGGCACGCATGGTCAGAGGAGACAGCCAATGGTAAGTCCACTGGCATCCAGGAGCCAATGGCTAGAACCCTCACTGTGGCTCTCCACCCCTCAAATCTCTGTGCTCACATTCATGCCCACATGATAAACCTTCAGCAGCAGATGACTCCCCCCAATCCCACTCCACCCACTTGTGAAAAAAGTGAAGACTGGTCCTCTCTCTGTAGCTCCCCCAAGATAATTACTCCCACAAAGACTTCTGGAGACTTAGACTTGGTGGGGTATGGGGCCAGAACTTCCCCTGTGGTATGGGAGAACTAAGAGGACTCTGACACCCCGATGTGGGCTGTACACACCCCATTGCACAGACATTGAGGATGTGGCTTGTGTTGCTGCAGATCTGGTCTGATGGGATCTGAGCACACCAAGAGGAGGCAACCAGACTGGTTCCCAGAGCAGAGACTGAAAGGCCCCTGGGAAGACAACCTAAAAGCCTACATAATGGAAGCGGGGATGTACGGAGCTCAGTGGTGTAGACAGCCTTTCCTGAGCATGCACAAGACCCAGGGTTCAATCCCCAGCACCTCTGGAAAAGGAAGGATGGAAGACAGAAAGGATTCATTTCCTTTTAGACTTCACCCTGGTAAAACAAAAATGTCTGACTAGCTATGGTGGCACACAGCTGTAACTCCAGCACTCAGGAAATCGAGGTAGGATGGTAGTGACATCTGGTCTAGCCTGGGAGATATTATTTAGCAAAAGAGTATCTTTAAAACACAACATAAAAACTGCTTAGAGGAAATCCTTTGTTAAGTTCCATGTGAAGTAAAGTGACACTACAGGAGGGTGTCTGTGACAGAGGTGAGCAAGCCTCCCTGTGATGAATGGCATAGCACCTGGAGGAGTCTGTCTGCCTTCTGTCTTCTGTGTGTGTGCATAGGACCATGGGAAGGCCCAAGCCATGTGGTGTAGAGAAAAAGAAAAAGAAAAAGATTTTACATCCTGATAGGCAGTGTCACTAGAAGCTAGAAACATGTGTAGAGGGTGCTACAGGTCATTATGCTATCACTAGGAAGAAAGTCTTTCTCTATTACAATATTCCTGACCTTGTATGTGTGGGTTTTCCACAGCAAATCATTTGTCCCCAGACATCACCTGGGTGTCCAGTGATTCAACTCATTTCTGACATTGAGCACCGAGGGGCGTCAGGTCCCACAAGACCCCTACTTCAGAAACCGGTTACATGTATCGGAGTCATCAAACCTGTAATAAGAGGTTTTAGAATTTAATACTGAGACCTTCTCATCTTCCTGGAGTCAGTTGGTGAGGCAGAACATTCCACCCCTTTAATTATCTTGTCTTTCTAGTAACCAGCCCTTAGAGACCCAACCTCAGTCACCTCGTTAACACAAGGTTAGATGCCACTGACTGGCTGTAGATTCCTATCGCTCAAAAAGCTCCAAAGATTTGGGGGCTCTGAGCCAGGAACTTACAACTAAGACTAAGTGTTTGGTTCTGTTTTTTCCCTTGAGGGAGTGAGGGAGACCAGAAACCAGACCTTACTATGTGGCCCAGTCTGATCTTGAACTTGCTACTTTGTCCAGGCCAAACTTGAACACATGGTCCCTTTCTTCAGTCTCCCAAGTGCTGATGTCACAGGCATGCACTGTCATGCCCTGTACTTGAGTGGTTTTCTTTTTATGTCACAGACCCCCTTTGTCATCACAGCAATCATTAGGTTATGTGGGTAAGAACTTTAGGAATGTCTGCGAGCAATGTCAAAGTTGTCGTGTAAGCCAAACACACACAGCACACAGACCAGGAGGATAAAGGCAGAGAAAACAGTTACATTGCAAAAGAGTGCAGAGGAGAGGAGACAAGTTCATGTGCAGCCATGGCCCTGCAGCTGAGTTCTTGGGACTCTGGAGAGGTTCATTTCCAGTAGAGTCCACGCCTTTCCAACCTTAGGACTCTAGGGCTCTAACTGTATGTTGATGTTCCACACAAGGCAATATGAGATGGTGATGGTGGAGGTTGTGGTGGTAGTGGTGGTGGTTAGCAGAGCTGCCATATACTGTCATAAAGTGTGTTGCTGCCACAGTACGATGAATTTTCTTGCCTATTCCATGCACAGAGCATTGTTCAGATTGAACTGTAAGATCACTTCAGATGCACTATTGATTTTCATTATTTTAGTTTTCTCCATCCCCGAGTTCCTTGAAGCCATGCCCCAGTTTGAGTTTATCTGGCAGAACAATCTCCACCTCCTCTTTCTAGTCATTAGTTCATAAAAATCTCAGGACTTGGGAGTCCAAGGAAGGAAGCCGATTTATATAGAAGTTTGTCCAACCAGAGGGTTGATGGTTTCTGGTCTCCTGGAGTCCGTGGAAGCTTCTTCCACTGGGACAGCAGGTGTGTTGTGCAGCATTTCATCCCAGATAAAACAGTCTACCTTGGAGAGAAGCTCATTAAGTCTGAGAATTTTCTAGGGGTAAAACATTCCATCCTGCAGGGGAGCTCCTTAAGCTCAGGAAGAAAACAATTCAAAGGCTTCAGGAAGTCCCTGAAACTGATGAGATACAGGAAGCACCTCCCTCCCTAAGTATAATAAGCAATGAAAACTGTGGAGAGAATCTCAAACCAGCTGAGTCACTTGGAAGAGGTTCTAGACTGTGGTCTAGTCCCCTCTCCAACCTACCCAGTTGCCTGCAGGCTGTGTAGTGTGCTCCAGGCTCCCAGCTTTGTAAGTAACCCCAATGAAGCGCATTGGGTCATTGAGTTAGTTAGACTTTGGTGGAATCCACACTTTGGTCTGTCATTGGTTCTCTATTTGGGAGGAATAGACATTTATTCTCATCTCCCCAGGAATAGTGTCACACGACAAGGTGTCATCATGGACTTAGCAGTCACATGTGTATGAGACATCCTTCTTATATAATAATGAATCATCTTCTGTGATGAAGAAACATCTTCCCAGTTTTCAGATGCCCCCACGAAGGGTAAAACCACAGGCTGTGCTGATCTGTTCTGGAGCATGGGGCTCTTCCAGCGCTCCTGTTCCACCTGCTTTGCCCTTCCTGTGTTGTTTCCTGTAGCTACTGGGACACACAGCATCAAGGCAGAAACAGTCCTCCAGAAATAAGCACAGTAATTCCCCAGCAGAGGCCTCTTGTGACTTTGCAGTGGCATCCAGGAGGCTGGGATCCCTCGGGTGCCTTTGCAGAGTCTCTCCTCTGATTCGCTGTCATGGGGAACATATTACCTCTGCATACGAGCAGCGAGATATTAAAATCGGACAGCATTCTGCCTCTGATATTGGGGAACAATCAGAGATGGCTCTGTATAGACTGACAGCGCAACAAGATGAACAACTCCAAGGCTGCTAAAAAATAAAGCAGTGTACAGAGCGGCTGGGAGGGTTGCAGAGGCCACAGCCTTTGAGGGGACAGAGACTAAGTCTCCAGCCTGCTGTAGATAAAGACATCACAGACAGAGGACAGCGTGGCTTTGTGTGGGGAGGGGCTGGTGGTGAAGTACATTCACAATCATCCATCCATCTGTCCTGGGTGCTGACTCCCTACCCCGCTCAGAGCGGCCCATTCTGGGACTCGCAACTAGGAAGATGGACAATTGTGCTGTAAACATACCAAATAACAGGACTTCAAGACATTATAAGTGTGGACTGGGGGCTGACTTAGCCGCTAAGAGCCCTTTGTGCTCTTGCAGAGGACTGGAGTTGGAGGCTCCAAGCGCCCACACCAGGTGGCTCACAGTCATTCCTAATTCTGGTGCCGGGGATTCAGTGCCCTCTTTGGGCCTCTACAGACAATAGGCACAGATGTACTATGTACATGTAGAACAAATGAACATATGCACAAAACAGAAATACTTTTTATTGTAAAGGTACCAGGCACGGTGTGAGTCATTCTTTTAATCCCAGCACTCAGGAGGCAAAGGCAGATAGAGCTCTATGAGTTCAAGGCCAACCTGGTCTACATAGTTCCAGGTCATCCAGGGCTATATAGTGAGATCTTATCTCAAAGAAAGAACAAAAAGAAAAGAAAAAAGTTGCAAGTGGCTAGGAGGACAAGGACAGGACCTAGTGGAGAGTTCTGGCAAGGCTGGAGCAGCCACCCCTGCAGTCTGGGTGATAGGGAGCCCCTATGATCAGTCAGCATCTCAAACGATGATGAAAAGAAAAATTCAGGAATTTGTGGTAGGTGTCAAAATTAATATTAAAACCTTTCCTTAGGGCCTGGAGGGATGACTTGAAGGTTAAGAGCACTGGCTGCTCTTACAGAGAGGATCCAGTCTCAGTTTCTAGCACCTACTTGACAGCTCAAAATTCTGTATAACTCCAGTTGTTCTGACGCCCTCTTCTGGCCACCTCCAGCATTGCACACACATGGCACATACATACACACAGACAAAATACTCATCAGCATGGAGTGAAAATAAGTAAGTAAACCAGCCTATTTTTAACCATTCTCAGGTATTTGTTTATTCTGCTGCTTTTGTTTTTGGAAAAATCGAGGAGCTAACTCGAGCGGGTAGTTAACACTTGACTCTACAACATGAGAACTATTTTAGATTTTGTTTGCCTATGTTTTTTTTTAACCTACTTCTTCAGCAGAACAAATGCCAAGCAGAGGTTAGAAAGAAATGTTAGCATAAATGTAAACATCCACTTCATGAAGATTCAAGCAAAGGCGGGCTCTTTTTCTGCCAAAACAATCCTGTCCCCATTTCTTATCTGCAGAGGTTAAACAAGGTCTTAACCTAAATGTTGGGTTAGGGCTCCAAACATCAAACTGAACCCTGTGAGTCTTGATGCTAACCAAAAAGGAAAGAGAGTGTCCCTTGGTGAAGACCCTACTGTGTGCGCTGGAAGCGAGTAGGCAAACTGAGGGCGTTGGGGAGGGATAAGATTTCTCCAAGAGGCAAGAGTGTTGAGAAAGAGAAACTGCAAACAGATTAGCAAGAAGCAACTGGCTGCCTAACAGCAAATAGCATGGCTTGGCCTCCTGCAAAGGAATCACACCGACCCGTTCCAAGTGCTTTGGGTTTGCTGTGCGCATGGCCTCTGTCTAATGAGACGGTTTCCAGCCAGTTGGATTTCACACTGTTCGGTGCCAGCTTGGCAATTTGTTTTGAATCAAACCCTTCAGCCTGTTAACCTGGTGGGTAAGACTTCTGGGTGGGCAGCCAGAATCCTACAGGATATTTTGCTTTTCTCAAAGAAAAAAAGAAAAATGGTGTTGATGGTAGTAGGGGTAAGAAGAAGGAGAGTGAGTTCAGAGATGGGTATGGTGGTATGTCAAGAGGCTGAGGCAGGAGGATCACAAGTTTAAGACCAGCCTGGGCTTGCATGTCAAAATGCTATTGTGTAAGTTGAGGCAGAAAAGGAGGGAGGGACAGAGAGAGGGAGGAACAGAGGGAGAGGGGAAGGGATGGAGAGAGGGAGGAACGGGGTGAGGGGAGAAGAGTCCAACCAGATTGTTGTCTTGACACTTTGAGTCCAGCAATGGGGTTTAGCATGCAGTTGCAGTGGGTAGCTAAGGGTAACGGTGAGAGCCTGGTTTGTCTTGGAGACCCCCTGGGTCTCCTGTACCGGGGTCTTCTATAGAGATATCCTAAGCCCTGCGTATCATCAATAACTCACACCTTCTGGGAGAAGCATTGTCCAGTCACTCATGTACTTCTATTTGAACTCTCTTTAGTTTAAACTGTCATATGGAATTACCTTATGAGCTAGGAAGCAAGACTTTTAGTCCAGAACGAGTGAGCTCCGATGAGTAGGAATTTAGAAACAAAGTCATCTGTGACAGGTAACTGTGGTTGTCAACTCGATGAAAGTAACAAACTCCTCGGGGACTCACGAACCCACCTCTGGGTGACGCTATGATGCCATTTCCAGAGACAATTAGATCATGAGGACTTTGACCTACACCAGCAGATTATCCAGTGATGGAGGAGGCAGGTGGCGGGGCTGAGTTTAAAGGTGTAGGTCAGTGTGGGTGTGTTATGACTGTATCTTCCCCTAGTCCTTTCCTGTGTCCTTCCCCTACTTCCTCTCCACTGTAAGAAGAGCTGTTCTGACAAGTGTCCCCACCACCATGATACGATGCTTAAGAAAATGGGACCCTCAGAACTGTGAGTCAAAATAGCCAGCACCCCTGCCTTAAGCTCTCTCCGTATCCCAGTCACAGGCAGGGCAAAGGGGGTTTACACAGAATCCAACCTCATTTGCTTCAGTGGCAAATATGAAAGTCCCCTGGGGCCAAAAAGATGGCTCAGTGGGGACAGGTGCCTGCTGCACAAGCCTGATGACCTGAATTTGACCCCCAGAATCCACACAAAACAAATAAACAAAAACGGGACACAATGTCGCTACAATGCCAGCACTCCTAAGGCCAGTGGGAAGAAGACAGAGTTACTTGGAAGCTCATGAGCCGGGTAGCCTGGAGTATACACTGGCAGAAACGATGGAAACCCTAGAGAAAAGAAATGGTCTTGGTAGCTTTGACATTGGAAGCATTAGATAGTGTAGTATGGAAGGCTGGAAGCCCTCACTCCAAGGAGCAGGGGCAGGGATGGCTGTTTCAACCCTTCCCACAAGGTCAGAGGCAAGACAGAGAGAGGCTCAGCCTCTGTAGAACTAAAACCTCTCATCTTCCTTGGCTTCCACTCCATTGAGAACCACACAGGGCTAATCAGCCCCCCCCCCCCCAGACTGCTGATACCAGACAATGAAAGCTGTTCTCCTCAACACATGAAGCTGCAGTGACAGTTATCCAGGGCTTCGATGGGATAGCAACAAATGCCTTTGACTTATAATGAATGAGAAAGGCTTACAGAGGTCATGAAAATGAACGTGCTCACACTCAAAGGAGCATGTGTTTGAGGGATTATATACTTTAAAGTACATGCCGTATTGTGTGTGTGTGTGTGTGTGTGTGTGTGTGTGTGTGTGTGTGTTTCAAAAATTCCAGCAGTCCAACTGTCCATTGATTTTCTGACAAGCTGCATGGTCCTTTTCAACTACCAAAACCAGAAGGATGACCCCGAGCAGCTGAATACTGTCAAGAAAGTTCTGGAAGTGCACAAGAGGAAGAGCTGAGCACTTGATTCTACTCGACGTTGATGATTGATCCCAATAGTGCCTGCTCCCGATGTCGTCAATCCTCCAGGCACCATCCTGGGGCTGAACACAGAAGCTGCAGAGTGCCTGGCTCTAGCAGGCCTGAGCAGGGCAAACATGCCACCAACAGGTGGTGCCTTTTACCCTTTTCTCCCATTCCCTCTGCCTTGCTAAGCCATTAGATTACATTCCTAAAACTAGCCACCAAGGTCCATTCCCTTATTTGTCCACTTTCGCCTCCTGAGACTGACCACCAAGGTCCAGCTATCAAAGTTTAAAAGTCCAACAATCAAACCTCCAATCAAAATTAACAACTCATCCAAAAAAAATTAAGGGGGGGTGATTTTCCCCTTTTTCCTTTATAAACAGCCATTTGCCTATGGGCCACATCTGTCTCCTCTATCCAGAGGCAGTCCTTTGTCCCTCTAGGGCAAACATCCCTTCTCCCTCTCCCTTGTCCTCTGTCTCATGTCTTTGTCTCTTATTCCCTGCCTCTGTCACTCTAGGGTAATCAATCTCCATGGTGCTGAGAACTTGGTCTTGGGTTGTCTCCTGTCAACTTCAAGCTACTTTCATACAACAATGGAAATGTTGTAGCATGGAGAACTAGAAATTTTCAAATGAATTTTATCACCTAATCTCTTAATGTCTGGAGCAAATACCATCAATTTTTGGAGACTATTTCCTTTATGGCTTGTATTTGTTACTTTGTATCACTGCGACCAAAACACCCAAAAGAAACAATGTAACACAGGGGAAAGAGAAAGAGATGGGAATAGGGCCAAGCTACAACCTTCAAATCTCCCTTCCTATCTCCACCAATTAGGCACTACCTCTAATAGTACCACAGCCTCCAGGTGTTCAAAATTCCCTGTGGTAACTGGGCGTCGGGCTAGAGATATGGCTCAGAGATGAAGACTACTGACTTCTCTTGCAGAGGATCTGAGTCCTAGAGGTTGGATTCCCAGTACCAACGTCTGGTGGCTTACAACCAGCTGTAATGCCAGCTCCAGGGGGATCCAACTCCTCTGGCCTCCTCGCACACACACACACACACACACACTTACTTCAAGATGACTTTAAAAAGAAAATGTGTTGGGGTTGGAGAAATGGCTCTTGCAAAAGACCCAGAAGACTCAGGTTCAGTTCCCAGCACCCACATGGTGACTCACATCTGTAACACCGGTTCCAGGGAATCCAAATGCCCTCAGCTGACCTCCTTGGGTACCAAGCATGAATATAATACACAGACTTACATTTAGGCAGAATACCCATACACATAAACATAATTTTTAAAAATAACATGAGCAGAGTCTGGGTTAGACGTTTTAGAGGCCCCTTTTCCTGTTGCTTCTGCTTAGACACTCCTGTGTCTTTCCACTGTCACTCCGAATGTGTTCTGGGAATAAGAAACTGCCATCTTATGGAACCGGCTCTCAATGTCTGTTCTCTCTCTCTCTCTCTCTCTCTCTCTCTCTCTCTCTCTCTCTCTCTCCTCTCTCTCTCTCTCTCTCTGTGCATGTGTATGTGTGTGTGTGTGTGCATGTGTGTGTGCATGTGCATGTGTGTACCCTCAGCACATGAAGCGGCACCCATGCTATACGTCACCTCTGAAGTCCATACACATGCCGTTGTTAGTGCAATTCAAAGAATTTGTCTAGTTAGACCATTTTCACTCAGATACTTCCCAACACTGTCAATCAACTCCCTCAAATTGACACTGTCACCCAAATTAAATCAATACTTCTTTGCAAGAGTGGAATAAGTATTTTATCTAATAACCAGCTCTTTTGAGATTTGCAGTGCTGGCTGGTGGAACCAAAAGGCATCTCGTAACAATTTACATTTAACCCTACACCATTTCTGTCTTTGTATTGATGGCACTCAGACACAATGTGAGCATCTATTTGAATTCTGTTTTGGATCACCTGTGACACATCTATTTATGATAATTCCCCAGAAAGAAAAGGCTATCAATCAAGTCATCAAAAACACACATCACTTTTATCGTAACAGACCCTGGGTTTGAGTCATAGTGCAGGCAACTACTCTGGGCCTTGGTTGTGCTGTGGTAGATCTTCACCGACGACTAGACTCAGAAACATCTGAGAGGTTGGTGAGGCACACTGGGTGGGGGTGGGGAGATATTCTAGAGTAGTTTGACCTTCCAGCCTCCTAGGGAACCTGCATGTACATGGTATGTGCAATAACAAACTCAGAAAGTCACACACACACACACACAAATTACATGCTTACTCCAGTCCCAACACAGTATACAAACAAGTGGGTTGGGTTGGGTTCGAGGAGAAAGGACTCTGAGTCCACAGAACCCTAACCACTTTATTTCCAATCTAAATCTAGTCCAATGTCTGTACACCACAGCAGAGCACCTCATGTTGGAATTCGTCTAAGAACATCCTATTGAGCTTGGCACAATGGTACATGCCTGTAATCGCAGCACTATGGGGTTAGTTCAAAGCCAGCCTGCACTGCAGAAAGATTAAAAGTGAAAAAAAATTAAACCCACAATACATTCTGAATTTACCTTTCCAACATCCCATAAATGACATGTCAGCATACCTATCTCTTAAATTAAAGAGGAAAAATGGGAAATTATGGGGGTAAACGTTTTAGTGTCTTGTATCTTAAGTAATTATACAGCAATACTGTAATAATCTGACAGCAATTGACAAGATAAAAGTGCGCAGTAATCATGTATTGTGCCTGATGTAAGCAGTATGGTATCACCTAACACCATGCCTTTTATAAAACTGCTCCACAGCTTGGAAACCCCTCCCAGTAATGAATATGCTATTAAGGGGGGTTTTACCTTTCTGTTTCTATTATAGTCATCTCTCAATAAATTTCTCTGACTCCTTTTAAAAATACATTTCTTTATTTCTCATTTTAAAAAAAAAATCACCTTCTTTCCTGAGGGTATGTTGTATATGAGCCGACTCCTCCTATAAACAACCATACATGATAAAAGGCCAGATGATATGAAAACTCAAAAACAGACAATAGGATGCTAAATGCAGTCGGGCAGACGGAAGGCATTATGGGTACGTTAACGTCTTCAAAAGGAATATTTTACAATGCAAAAAGAAAATCTAGTTTCACTGCAGCATGAGACAAGTACCAGCTTTCACACAATTTATCACTAATTTCTCATTTGGTTGTTTTGGATGAGCTTTTAGGACATGCCGGACAACTAGTAAAAACCATACACAATTCAAATGACGTTTTAGATAAGTTTTATTGACTTAATGCTCTGATAATAAAATTATAACAATCAATATTATTCTGATTTATTACGATTTTTACTTTCACTTTGTAATGAACCCGGAGTGTAGCAGAATTGAATGTGGCGTTGCTGCCATCTCAAGGTCCCTCGCTGCAAACGAGACGACTCAGTTCACCCTGAGCACACTCGCGCACATAAGTAACCAAGGGCGTCGCTGATGGAAATACTGCCCCGCAGTCATGCCACGGTAAATCTAAACATTTATGTGCAGTGAAACCACGGGTTTTATATGCAATTTCCAGTGAAAACCTATCCCAGTGATGCCAGTGTGCACTGTGGATACCAGGTCCAAGAAGGAAAAAAGGCTGTTAGACCACAGTCTAGGGAAGAAACATCAGAATGGCAAACTGAACAATAATCTTTGCATTCTTACCTCGTTGGCATGGCTTAATCCAGATGCACTGGCTTCTTCAAAAGAAAAGCAGTGCCCTGGTGTGTTTCTCTTTTATAAATTGTTCTTGGCTCCTTCTTTATCTCCAGTCTCTCTCCGTTAGTGACCTCCATGAATTTGACACCACCACCACCACCACCCCAATCTGGAATTTCCTGAAGCATCCCTCATACCAGTCAAGGAAATCACAGCACGCTAAATTCCTCATGGAAACCCAGGCTATTTTATTTTGTTTTGTTAATTTTTATGATTTATTTATGTTTGTCTGTGTGGGTATGGGCAACAAGTGCAAGTGCCCTTGGGAGCCACAAGGGGGCATCAGATTCCCCCTGATCTGAAGTCACAGGTGGTTGTGCGACACCTGACAAGGATGCTGGGAACCAAACTCACTGGTTTTGCAAAGTGGAAATGAAGGAAATGCATCGATATTTATCCCCAAAATTTTAAAACGCATGTACCTTCTGATCAGGAATTCCCTGTTCTAGCAATTTGTTTCTCCTGCACAAGGTACATGCGTCGCA